>CAJPEV010001784.1:0-57536 GCA_905338385.1 Darwinula stevensoni | reverse complement strand
AAAAATTCAGATACATCTGGAAGACAACTCCAGGATGGGAATGCCAAGGCCAATGCTACTCAGCCATCACATCAATAGGCACTACTTCAAGTGTGCCTGACATTTGGTTGTAAATTCGAAAGCTCAACCCACCAAATGGCTACTCTGAGAGTCCTAAAAACCACTTTCCCTATCAGTCAAAAATAATCATGCATCTGCTCCCAAAGATTCACAGCTCTCCTTGCATGAGCTTTGGTTCAAATATAAATTATCACTACATTTTGAAAGGATGCTTCACTAGTATCATGGAGTCCACTCATTCTGAAAGAAAATGAATTAGCCACAAGTGATGCTCTGCCACATTTTACTTTGCATTGTCATTATGGAGTTAAATTATTTCCAGCTGTTGGTGTTGGTATGCGCATAAAAATCCTGAATCCATACAGTATAGGCAAAGAACTTATGCCTATCAGGTGTGATTGTCAAGGCAAATAATTGACAAAAGGATCATGGAGCTATTAATGTCAAATGAAACAAAATGCAATAGGAATGAATACACCAGTTACAAGAACAGCAATCACAGATAAAAAAGTTAGAAAAGCAAGAAAGACAGGTGAATATAGAGGATGAATCAAACAACAACGTAGAATATCGTATATTTCCCAGTTCATTGTAGTATGCAGCAAGATGTGAATTTGAACTGAATGAAAACACTGCTATTGTTGCAGACTGTATGAATGCTCAATCTCAGAGCATCACAGTTTTGATGGCAGGCCCAGAAACTCATTTTTGAAATCTTCAGAAAGGAGTAATAAACCTAAAACTGCTAAAAAGAAAGATCGAAGTAAGAACACGAAGTTTTTGTTATAGGAGAAAACGAGATGTTAAAAGCACGACCTACCGATTCTACACCTTCATCTAACCCGACCTTCAAAAGCTGGAAATTTGCCAGATTCCTTAGAAAGAGAGAAGGCATTTGTACATTTTAAAATGGTCATGTATTGATGAAATGAGGCATGGCTGCTTCCAGATCATCTGTTCGGTGAAGTAGGCTTTGCAATGATGCCATGATTTTCTGAACATCTTGGTGGAAAGTTACTGTTTACGTTGACAAGTCTTCAATATGATGACTTGCTTCACTTTCGACATTCAGATCTAGTAAGAAATGTCACATCTGGCACAGCCTGATGCATGTTGAGTGGTTGAGGTCTTTGTTCAAGAATATAGGATGATAATAAAGGATTAGAATCATTTCATTTTTCCATGAATATACAAATCTTATTTTCTCCCATGATGTTCAGAAATACATGATACAACCCATCTGTAGTTTCACTGGGCAATGTCTATGTTATTTCAATTTCAGCACTGATATGCTCACCCAGGATCAGAGCAGCCTTGAAATGTTTCATGTTTCGTGTCATGCATTCTATATGTTTTGGTATGCATAGCTGAAGAGTCCAAAGTCAGCCATATTGTCTTTCAGAAAGGTCATCAATGTAAATATTGGCTTGTCCAGTCATCTCACTTTCTTTCCATTAAGACCATCATATATGCATGTTTGGGTTCTGTCTAAGTCCTTCTCANTTTCCATTAAGACCATCATATATGCATGTTTGGGTTCTGTCTAAGTCCTTCTCAATGGCAAAATGCCCAAGCCTTAGTATTTGCTGCAGTGTCTTTCTAGAGAGGTTCCAAAGTCAGTCATGTCATCAAGTCAGTAATCATGCATCTTCTGCAGAAATCTGTCAAACATGTTGATAGAAGCAATTGTGTCTCATTCTTGCATGCACATCTCTATGGATTCATATGTGGATGATCATTTCTTCTGGTCTTCAATTACATTCCTGCTTGTCTGCCAAGGGTGTAGTACATCCAATAAGAAGAAAATTAAGTGGCATGATTCCATTACATGGTACCAGATATTGTGGAAGGCTGGTGCATCATCTGTAATCAAGACTTTTGGGATGATTTTTGGTCTTCTAAAGCAAGGAATATGATTGCCTGAAAGTTGTGGCCAGTTGTTCTATGAGTGGCATCAAGGCAAACCTGGGAGAGAAGAAATAATTATCAATATGACATATCAGTAATGAGGGTGGGCAAAAAATGCATACAAAGACTATGGATTTCATTGATTGATTTTACTGATTAATTCTAATTAACATACAGGTCAATTTCATCTTGGACCTGAAAGCTCACACTATGTGGTTCATTCAAGATGAAATTTAGCTAATGTGTCCTCCACAGGTGTCATCCACAACCAACAAATGTGGATACCATTCCTAGATTGTTGTGACAAGAGCAAAGATTGTGATACTCTCCCATTCTTGTCATATGGTAGATTTGAAATGTTTCAGGTCATTGATGCAGTGATCAGTGATGCTGACAGACTCTTAAAGTCCCCAAGCAGAATAAGGATATTTCTGGATTGAGGTTTGACTCATCTTGGGTCACATGTTTGATTTTGTTAAGTTTGGTGTTCTCATCCAAAAACTCTGCTCTGTTGCTGGTGGATTCATTTTTGTCAGAGTTGTGGGGATATTGATGGATATGGATATGATGGACTCTGCAAGTCCCTAAGCAGAAAAATTTTACTTCTGGTTTGAGGTTTGACTCATCTTTGGCCACATGTTATATTCAGTGAAGTCTGGTGTCCTCATATAAAAACTGTGACAAAATGATCACACCAGCAACAGAGCATTTTGTGGGTATGTTGATGGAAATGAAAGTAAAACATGGGCAGAACTGAGCAAAATTGACACCAAATGGAAAGAAAGTTTTAAATATGAGAAAACCACAAAAGAGACCTAAAGGCCAAAAGCATTGGGAAAAGAATGAGATGGAAATTAATTGAATTTATCTAATCATGAAACAAATTCGTGAAGTATTAAAAACGACCTAATCAGACTTCTGACAATGGGACATAAACTCTGAAAATGCCTCTGATGAACAACAGGAGTACACCAGGATGTTGCTATACAGAAGGTGGCCTATAAAGCATATCTATCCAGTAGATCTGACTGAGAGTGTGCCTTGAAAATGGACACAGTACTGCTTCTGGAGCTGCAGCTGTAGTGAAAAGGAAGTGTGAAAGAAATCCAGCAAAAAAAAAGGAAATCTGACAACTGCTCTGCAACCAAGATGTTTTGCTGGACCAAATATCAAGCAGACAATTTGCTCTTCAGGTCATGTAACACCATAATTCTAAAATCTTCCTGCCGAGACAAATATACTTCTGAAATGGAAAAGATATCTTCAACCTTTCACATGCCACCATGCAGTAGTCCACCATGAAGCAAGTTCTGCCACCCTGATGAATGTAAAGAGTATTTTGCCTGAAATCTGAGCACTGAAAGAACTGGGTATCAATACATAGATTAGGTCAAACTGCAGAGGATTCAGAGATGGTACCTATGGATTGACACCCATGAACCCAGGAGATTGCAATGATTACCATTGGATCATTCTTAGCACACTAAGTGAGGTCTATATCAAGGCACTGAATAAGAGATTTTCAGACAAGATTAGGCAAAACTATCGAGGACCAGGGCAGTTTCATCAAGATCCAGCATCATGGTAAAGGATTTCTTCACCCAAAACTAAAAGGGTATTTGCAGAAAGTTTCTGGTGATTATATGCACCTGAAGAATCTTGGAAAGATACAAAACTATGCTTTGAAGGGAATCACAGAATGCAGGAGCACAAAATTAAAAGTCAGCCATTGCAGTTCATTCAGTTATTATACTGAGGTTGCACAAACTGCAATGGGGTGAGTGGGATGAGAGAAGGATCCCTTCATGACATAAAATGCGATCCACATTGATTTTTTCTTTATTTTCCCATTCTTGAAATACATATGGTATGTGAATGAGATTTGTAGGCACAACAAAGACCTGGAGGAGTTAATATAGCGGGTGTAGAGGTAAATAAATTTCACCTTGCTGATGGTAGGAGTAGAAAGCTTTAGACTCAGTCATCTATGGAGCTCCATAGTGCATGAAATCAGCTTGCCTCTCAATTCACTAGGGCTGGAATAAAACTCATTGCCCTCAAACCTATATCATGGTTCTTTTGGAAAATCAAGTTTAATGCATATTATACAAGTATATCTCAAGGGGCTCTATCAAAGAACTTTGGGCATTGATCAAAAGAAGCTTATCATAAAAAAAAGGCTGTTGAAATGAGGTTCATATGTCTACTGGCTAGTTTTATGTAAAGTGATAGGATGTGGAGTACCACTGTCAATGAGAACCTCCAAGTAATGCAGTCACTTCATAGGAACGAGAGATCACAATTCCAGGGGTTCGGACAAGCCTACTTCATTGTCTCCAAGAGAACCAAAAAGAGCATCTCAATCCAAGATTCCAAGATGACCAGGGAAATTATCAGTCAGTACACCTCATATAAGGTGGATTGACTACAATGGATAATTGTGCCTGAAGAGGTTTCGCATTCAAACGCTTTGCTGATGAAGTTGGACTACTTCAAAAATGTATTCATGTGAATGTACTGTGGATACAAAGAAAATGCTCAAATCAATAGAATACATTCCTAAAATATAAATATTAACCTATATAGTATATAGTAGAGAAATTCTATATTGAATTTGACCTATGAATAGGCATAGACAATGAAATGTCCCTTTTTTTGGCCCATCCTGCAAAATACACATCTTGCAAAATTAATTTTTTGGGCATTTGAAGCTTACCTTCATAATATTCATGATCATTTTCTGAAATATTAGAGGTACATCAAGGGTATTTATAAGTTCATTGGGAAGAGTCTCATCAGCCTTCAGAGAGCATGAAAAACCATACTGAGGCAACCTACCCTGTCTCCCCCCAAAATTCATAAACATCTGTATCTGGAATGATGCCAAGACAAAATCATTGCCTTAGAGGCTTGCATGAGTATCTTCCATGAACCTTGAAACTAATCACTGGTTTGTCATCCTGGACAGCTATCAACTTGACCCAAGAATTTACAGTGAACTAGAAAAGAAAGACCAGGCAACTAAGGACAGTCTGTTCTGGAGTTGTCATAGCTGTCCCCACTTGATCACAAGGGAAGTTCATTCTTCTAGCACATTTTCATTCTTGTATGTTCAAAAACTTGCAGCACAGCAGAGGCAGATGTTTAAAAAAAAATCAATTTATAAATTAAGACATTCCCTCACTTATCACTGTCAAAGAAGACAAAATACATTAGTACATGAATTCCTGAGTTGGACAGCAACATTTCTTGTACTCTTCATATAGCAAGTCAGAAAAATATTTGAAAGGATTTATTTCATTCCACAGGTATATTTTTCATGAGATGAAATGGTTCTGTTAGGGTAATATAATTCTGAAATGGTAGAAATAAAAAGGTAAGTGATTTGCAGTGTGTAGCATTCTCATACCTTTCCAGGCTAAATGATAATTCAGCCTTGAAAGGTATGAAAATGTTGCACATTTTCTTTTTTTTTTTTTGAAAGCACCATGATTATAACTGTTTTTTCCAAACCAAATTTTATATTTTCATGGAAGACCTGGTTTAGACAACATTCTCATCAAATGATGAAAGCATACAAGACAATAAACTTGTTGGAAAACCCCCAGTTTCAATAACAGCATACAATCTATGCAACAAGATTTTGATTAATTTTTTAAATGCAAAGATGAAAGATGAAACCACTTCAGGCATCCTAGACAACCATAAGCAATTTCTTAACTTTAAAAAAGTAATTTAATTGCAAGTTCCTGCTAATCTAATGGTATCCTAAGTATGTTCTACTGAATTGCAATCAAAGAAATACTCAACCAATCAGAGATACTTCAGTCATTGTGATGGGACTATTGTTGCATCAATGTCATACTACTTGGGGGACGAAAATAATGGAACTTAAAAAAATTATGGTTTATAACTTTCTGCGATGAATAGTAAATTGAAGACAAATATGTAAATTCATTGATCATCAGTGGCTTGCCCGGTGGTGCTCTGTCTAGATGAGGACATCTCTCAATCCCATCAAAATTTAGATAGTTGACAATTTTTTTTAAAACAGTAGAGTATATGTCTCACCCATTTATCTTCATATGTTACTCCAAATGAGGTTATGGAAATTCCAAAGCTCTGAGCAATATTGTTGAGGTTAGGGATGGAGCGGCCAATTGAATGGGTCAATTGACCACCATTAAATTGTCCATTATTGACTCTTGCACCTTTTGGATTAAGGAACATTTAAAAAAAAGCTCAAACTACCATGACCTCTCACCTGAGTGATGTAGAGTGTGTGTGCAGGCAAAGTGTGCTGTTCAGGGTGTTACAACCTCAAGGACTTTGAAAGTTAAGGTTCAAGATTTTGGTTACAGCATTAGAACTTTAGTTTAATGCAAGATCAATCATAGTCTTGGATAATAGTCTACATCAGAGAATCAAATTATTCTTTGAGTCTGCGATCAAGAGACAAGTGCTTGGATTATACCTATGCCAAAAAAAGAAAATCTAGCTATGAAGAACTTCCTTGAGCAAGGCAACTGATTTTTCTGAAAGACAAGGCTGGCCTATGTTTAAAAAGTGACATCTTACTGGTGCTATGCTTAGACCAAGGATTGTATGGTATGCCTTGGCTTTAGTTCAACTGGCCAAACTTGGCCTGGTGAGACTGTGGTCTAGGCTTCAATAACTTTATGGTTATCATTCCTCCACAAGGAAATTAGAATGTTATTTGTGTCAGTGGGTACAAGTGTTCATGAATTTTTCCAATATTAGATTGCAAGGTGTAGGCTGAAAAAAAAAAGAGATGTAGCCCTGGGAACTGTTGTGAAATTTTATTAGAAGGGAAGTGGCCGTTAAGCAACTGCAATAGGAAAATTCAGTGGATCCAAGTACATTGCACATCCAGATTGAATGCAGAAGCATATTCTGGTCATGTGTGTCAGCATCCATTGGTTCAAAGGAGATGCTGTCATCACAGCATCCAGCTCCTGTTTTTGTAACTGATAAAGAACCTCTGGTACAAAAGCCAATCGCTCAATCTGAAGCAGGAATGCTTCACATGGAATCAACAAGTATCCATGATTCATCATGTTCTGCATCTAGCCACAGTAGGATTATACATCCCACTGCTTCATCTACCCTGACAACATCTGGAAGAAGCAACTACCATCAGGTCTCACTAAAAAACTTCCTAGATACTGTCACACCTGATGAAAAGAAGTTCCTCTATGAACTGTTTTGTGGAGCCATCTATCAAAGCAATTGCCCTTTTTCCTTGGTGGAGAATGGGTTATGGGTGCAGTTTTTCAAGTGAATGTGACCATCACTCTCCATACCATCTCACTAATCATTGTTTCTTCTTATACAAATTATGCAATTACCCTTTCAAAAGCCATTCACTGGCAGCTCCAACTTTTTCTAGTAAACACTTCAGTTTGCAATGATTTTCATCATCCAGTGCCTTGTACAAAGAACAACTTCCACTAGTTCTGGTGCCCAGGTTCCAGTTTGTGATATTCTGTGCAAGCTAAATTTATACACGAGATTTCATATCCTTACTTTTGTTCACTCAAAGGAATGAAAAAAAAAACTGGATAACTGAAAATGCTGAAATATCCAATTTAGAAAAGGGCACAACTCTTCTCAATGCTGAGTTTGATAGAAGAAATGCTCAAATTCTGGAGGTGACTGAGTCATCACTTGGGGCTTTGTCATCTGATAACCTCTGACAGCAGTCCATAATCAACATTATGGTCACTTGACTTGAGCCTGTGTTTTTCAATTACATTGGGACTGGTGAAGAGTCCTACTGTTGGGTAAATTGCTGAGGAATTGGCCAATGTGGTCATTGAGTTAGCTTGGTAAGTTCGCCTATATAATGCAATAGATGAAATTTGTCTATTTCTTAACAGTCTATAACAGCTGATCTCAGAGTTTTCTTTGCATCATGAGGCTTTGGCATCAGAACAAAGCATTACAGTTGTCTTACATGAGGCAAAGGTAATGGCAATGGTTACTAACAATGCTGTACACATGAAAGCCACCTGGAACCTGCTGCAAGAACAGTTTCCAAAGTTAATCACACATGGATGTAGAGCTCATCTTCTCCACTTAATGAGTAAAACTTACGGAGTAAAGACATTTAAATTATCTACAACATTACTAATCATGTTGCAGGATGCAAGAGGGCAATAAAATTCTTCAGTACAAGCATGTTCCAGCAGTTATTTTATGCCATAAAGAAGAAGAAACAAGAGGAGTATCCCTTTCCCTTGTGCTACCATGCCCATTACATCACATGGGAACAACAATCCAAATGATTGGATTAAAACAAAAGTCTAAAGCTGCAATCCAGTTGGTTGGAGATGAAGCGAGTGGCAGCGGTGGACAGGACCATCCGTAAAGATGTTCTGAATGACATCTTTTAGGCTTAAAATGAGTAGCTGTTGCAACTTCAGGAACCAATCCACAGAGCAATTCAAGGCAGTGAGGGAGAAAGATGTTCACTTGCCAAGGGAAAGTAATTGTTCCTTAATTTGGAACAGACACTGAAAGAGAATGTGCTGCAGAGTCCTTTGCTGTCAAGTTCTTTGAAGCAAAAAGGAAGAACTTCCAAGAGCTATGATCACTCACCATGAAATGTTTCACTGCCCTGCACATACAGCAAGCTTTTAACTCTATTAAAAAATATCTTGAATAAGGTCTCAATGAAGAAGAGTTTGCGGAAGCAGTTGATGCTATTTGTATCATCCTTGATGGCAAGGTGCCAGTGGCTGAAATTGCAGCAGGAAAGATGACTGGTCTGGGATAAGATCTTTCCGTAGTTTCTTGATGGGAGGGTTTATTTATGTCAACCGTAATCTATCACTTTTGCATGCAGCTCATTACTCTCAATGTCAAAACTGTCAACTGTTGCACCATATCATTCATAAATTTCACTTGAGATGGACTCAGATCCTGATGATCCAGAGTCTGAGTTCCTTATGTTATCCCAATCTGGCAGTGGAGTCTTTTATCATGACAATAATTTTTTATCTTTCTTACATGAAAGAAAGTGACTGGAAGTTTTCTGCTGATTCTCAAGTAAGTGAAAAGTCAGACATAAATCTCAGGTCAGCCTCTTTTTCTTCAGCCACAAATCCAGATTTCTCACTATCCAAGACCATTGCCTGCAATCAGGCTCATGACTAAGAGTGAAAAGAAGCTAAAACCTGATTTCAAGTGATTTGTGATTTAAAGACACAGAATGACATATTGGTAGCAAGAAACCAGCCACTAGTCCCTAGAGTAAGGTGGATGCTTAAAAAAAAGAAAAGAATCTGAACTTGATCTGATTTAAATTCCATGTTATTTGAAGTGATTGTGAAGTGCCATGCCATGTTTTTTGGCAGGAAAAAAAAAAAATCATGCCAGAAACCACAAAAATCCAGTTCTGGAGAGACAGCTGAATTCCTCATTATTCAGAGTACTTATGGAGCTATCTAGTCTCAGAATCTACCACTGAAACATGACTGTTTTCAGTTAAATGTTCCAACTCGTGCAATGTATAAAGCATACCTTAGCAATGAGATGTTGACTGGTCAATATGGTCATTTATGATCATATACAGCCATGAAGTCTCTTCACTCTTGTTGGGTTCGTGACCATAATTGTCTGCAAATGGTTGGAAATGACCATGTTGACCAGTCAACTCCCCATTCCTAATCTGTCACTTATGAGGCATGACATCCAGATGGTGCACAAACTATGCATGAAAAAAAAATAAAAGTTGGTCTATTTTACCATAATTGACCATGGTTAAGTCACTTGACATTTTCCATTGACTGGTCAATAACCAATCCCTAGTTGAGGTCCTTTTTCAAAAGCTGGTGTTGACTGAGCTCTCCAATGAGGACTCTTGCAATGTGGAGTAGGCAAACCTTTGAGACTCCTGGAGCTAATTTTCCCAGTAAATGTAAGGCAAAGAGCTTAATCATTTATCAACATTTAATGAGTTCAGCTGTTAATATTTTTTTAAAGTAAATCATTGTAAATTAATTTCAGACCCAATTTTGCAAGAATTTCAAGTGGTACAAATACTGTAACCACCTTGTAACATGCATCTTGGTCCGTTGTAGCTTCTGCAGTCGTATAGTTCCATCCATGTGCATATCATATCATGTGCGACCATTTCCGAGACAGAGTTCAAACTAATGTATTCTGGACATACGGTATTTGTACTTGCTCTGCCGCGGTAGGGAGCAGGGAAAGAACACACCATGCCTTGTGCACGAGATGGCAAGAATCTCTCTCACCCACTGCTGGTAACAGAGTTGGAGCCTTGAATCATTTTTCGCCCATCGGAAATGTAAAACCTGAAGCAGCATCAAATGGTGCACCCTTGAAAATGGGAGGGAAGGAAGGTTCGACAGCAGATCAAGTGGAGAAAGAAAAAGTAAACCTGCACCTCTAGAGATTGCATAAAAACGGGCTCAAGGTTGGCTGACACTTAAAAAAAAAAACCCTCTCCTGGTTTAAACTGGCATTACAAGATGCCAATACACATTCTGAATCATAATGGTTGCATGCAGAACGTTAGACAATAAAATGCTCACAATCTAGGGTAGTGAAGGTGTCATGGAAATTGTGCTGAAGCATTGACACATTTGGAAAAATAAGTGAGGAAAAAGCCAATGTTACCAATGCCATTTCTGGAACGGCCAAGCAATTGAATCATTGCCAATTCACACCAGTAACAAAGTCCGTTGTGAGTGCAATGATTTTCCTACATTTCATAGAAAGAGTCTTAAAAGCTTGTAGAATGACCCTCATGAAGGGAAATTCCGATTTTCATATTGAAAATGGAAAAGGGAGAAAAACAATTGACAGTTTAACTGCACAAGACAAAGGTTACTTCACCCACTTTCCCCGCATCTCCCTGCCTCACTCAGAGTCTGAAAGTCAGGAAATCCAATCTAGTACAAGTGTACGGTTATCATGGCTCCAAGCAAAACAGTGCTTTCATTTCAAACCTCCAAAAGTAGTTACATGTTTGCAATGAAATGGAACAATGTTATTTTCAATTTCCCTTCCACTTAGGAGGCTCCTGTTTCCTGCTCCCACTTCCCATGTCACCAGAAGAGGATGGGTATGACTTGAATGGGGCAGGTCTGTTCTTCACATAACCCTGTATTAAGCAGTAGGGAGGTGGAAGCCTGGAGACAAAGGTAACAATCCCATGAAGGCATCCATAGGGAGTTTCTGTATCTCAGGACGGCTTCATTCATGAGGTTCCCACCGATGATGCAGTCAGTAGCACATCAAATAGTTGGGGCTTCCTCATACCTTTGGCTTCAGTACATCCAGTTCCCTGCTAGAACATGAGGATGCAGAAATATTAGCCATACATTCTCAGAGGAAAAATAAATAATGATCTTCAAAGTGGTTTGACCACAGACTCTTACTCAATGAAAAATTAGGCAAGATTATACATAAAATAATTGCTGTCAGCCACTCAACCAATCACTAAAACACCAAATATTCCCAACCATGCAGAGGTAACCAACCTCAGTATTACCTTGAGCAGCATGGTTCAACAGTCTCACCTTGGACGTCCCCGAGTTAACCTTTCCAGACAACACAACACAAGGTGTCCCATAAGTCAAGAAAAGATGAAACCTGGATGAAGGTCTTCCAGAGTCCCATCAGAATTCAAATGGAATTTCAGCAATTTTTTGGTGCTCAGCCTCATGCAAAATGCATTAATGTAGGCAGAGGACATTTTGAGGCACTTTCAAAACTCAAATACCTCAATTTTTCCATTAACAAAGGTGACATGCTATTGTTCAGTTAATTTTAGCACAAACTCTTTAGTAAATGTGATTTTTTGAAATGGTGTGGTGACATATGGGACACCTTGTATAGTAAGATAATATATACCCGGTGTTCATATTTAAACTCAACATAGGGAATATTTTGCCACCTGTAGGTGGAGTTCTTCCAATGCTAAAAGGCCCACTGGGTTGCATATCTGCAAGGAAACATACCAGGGATAAGTTTCATCCTTCCAGATTTGCAACCTGGTGGCATATAAGGCACGCCCTGAACTCCACAAACAGGCGACAAAACTTCCCTATGTTGCACTTAAATACAAACAACCTGTAAATACAAACTTCTAGTAGCACTTTGCACTGATATCTACCCTACCTTCCGAGTAACAGGGATTGACAGAATTGCCAGATTATGGTTCCTCTGACTCACAAGGGTTAACTGCTCCTGCAAAAGGAAAGCAGAAGTAACAAGGAAGCACAATTTGAACCAAATGAGTAAAGCATTCACAAGCAATGAGTTAGTAGGTTAAGAAGCTGGGCTGTTAGCATCAAATGTATCATGAACATCATGCAATACCGCAATAATCACACCAACACAATAGCACCATCAATCAACACCATAAAAATAATTTTAAAATTGAAGTACAAAAAGTACTTTAATTTTAAGTACTTATCCTTATATATCATCCACCAGATGTCCAAGTGTCCTTGAATGTAAATCCAATGGATTTATTCTGGCTAAAATGTGCTATTTGGGTATTCATTTAATCCTCAATACTATGATATCTCCTACCATGAATACTGTTCAAATCTCGTTCAAAGTGTGCTAATTTGCTGATAAAATGTATTATCCCATTAAAAACACAAGTTAAAACTCTCCTTTAATGACTACAAGATTTCTACAGAATTAACTTTTACCCTTTATTTGCTTTGGCTTCTTTCTTCAAATGGTCTCCCATCAAGTTCACCTTGACTATTATTCCCTTCCAGTTCTTTCCCAAGTAACATGTGATGTCCATGCTATGTTGCAGTAACATCACAAGGACATCACTTAGATGTGTTGCTTGATTTTTGTCCTAATTCCTTCCTTTGTAATGGTGGACTATTCCCATCTTCTTTCATATCACTCAACATGGTAAAACAATTGCAAGCTTCAAAGCATACCTCACCTGTAACATCCCTCATTGATAACGCCTAAAGATTATTCACCCCAATACTCGATTAGTTTGAATAAAATTAATCTGCCTTTCTTCAGGGGACTCCCTACTTCCAGTGCTCAAACAAGTCATATTTAACATGACTTTTATAGTTACATGGAATAAATTTCAGGGTGGTGAGTAATTTAAAGTCTTAGGCTTGCAAATTTCCCTTGTGGGTGTAGCCTTGTGAAACACAGCATTGTCATTCTGCAGAATGACAACACTATGCCACAAATGGATACATGCCACACACAAGTGAGTCCTAGCATTGCCATTCTGCAGCATGACAATGCTGAGGCTCTCAGTTGCACAGACAATTGCAAAGATTAGCATTGCCATTCTGCAGCATGACAACACTAGGCCATGCAAAGCTGCACAACACAGCTAAGTGTGAGGCTTGGCATTGTCATTCTGCAGCATGACAATGCCAGGCCCATCATAAAAACAGCTCCTCGAGAAAACTTGAAACATCAAATGGGAGTAAATCAGAATTACAATGAGATTGAACCCCCCCTTTGTCACCTTCACCTGATCCTACTTCCTTGCCATCTGCCCTTCCAGCTTATAGCAACATGGAACAGGGGTGAAATATGAATTCCAGCTACACACCCACAATGTGGAGCCAACACTTCAACTGAGCAACCTCTATCATATTTCTGCCAGAAGTACTTTTATATATTATATAGTCATATTCTTAAACTCTCCTCTAAACACAGACCATTTTTCCATGTCAAACAGGAACAGAGTAAAATTCTAACAAATGACCCCTCAGACTCCTCATTAGCAGTCATTAATGATCCAGTCTCTCACTAATTTTATACTTGCCCAGAATTACATAACCCGCTCAATTGGAGCACTCATAGAGGAAATCACTACAACCTTGATTTTACTGACTATACACATTTTTGCAGTCATTAACCTTACCCACCACCTTATGTCCAACCAATAGCACAGTAGCAATGCTAGTGTAGAGCTTCAAAGCAGTGATCCACAACATATGCAGATGAAGCCATCTGCTTTTCTAAGAGAACCAATAAAAAAAAACTCAACCAACACTCAGTGACAGCTACTAAGAAAATTATGCTGAATTTAAAGAAAACAAATATACACAATTCTTTCCCATGACATGTAAAGAAACAAGGGCTTTCTTGGCATACATTTTAAATCTACGAGTGGATTTTTGAACCGAGAATTATCCGATAATGCTGTTTTATTCCCAGGAAATAAGTATTTTACCTGGAATAAAAAAGCATTATCATGTAGTTCTGCTAAAAAATCCACCAAAAATCTTTAATACATTCATTCAAATCAAATTCAAATAGCATGCCAATCAAACATGCAACCTCTGTTTATAACCCAATAACCTTGGGTCTGATCCTTACATGTAGCGAGCATGTTAGCAATATTTACATATGCAATTTGCATATTTAAAACCTGAAAGTGAACTCCAATAGGCCAACAGCATTTTTTAAGTACAGAGTGTCCAAAAATGGTTACATTGGCTTTAAATGCAGTTTCTGCTAAAAATAAGAGGTGTGAATATACACACACAGCAAAATATATTTAGCAGTTTGTTAGTTTCCAACTGTTAGGCATTGTAAACTAGATCCTAATGTGTGTTGCTCTAGAATCAGCTATAATGGCATCTGGGAAGCAAAAGGCTAAATGCTTGATATGGTTAGCGCAATTTCAATTCAAAACTCATGTCCAGTGCGAATCGAGATGCTAGTATGATACAGAGTAACTTCTTCACAAGGACTCCATTTGAAGATGGAACAACATGAAGAAAGTGGATGGGTGGAATGTTAAGCATCTCCCAGCAGGCCTAACACAGGAGGAAACATTCACCAGGCATTTTCACCAAGTTCCAGCAAA
This sequence comes from Darwinula stevensoni, assembly GCA_905338385.1. Lineage (NCBI taxonomy): Eukaryota > Metazoa > Arthropoda > Ostracoda > Podocopida > Darwinulidae > Darwinula > Darwinula stevensoni. The sequence goes on along the minus strand of CAJPEV010001784.1, from coordinate 42,697 downwards.
TCCACCTGGCAAGGTGCACTTGTGTTTCAACTCCCTAAATCCAAGGTAAATGATGTGCTTCACACAGGGCCGTTTCCAGGGGCGGGCGATCGCCCGGGGCGCAAGCGGGGTAAAGGGAGATGGGGGAGGGCGCCAGAGTAGTAAAGGGGGAGGAGGGGGGGGGGGGGGGGGGGCACTAGTAGTAAAGGGGGAGGAGGGGGGGGGGGGGGCACCAGCAGGGTAAAGGAGGAGGGAGGGGGGGCGCCGTTGGAACTTCTTGCCCTGAGCACCAACACGCCTAGAAACGGCCCTGGCTTCACAGACAACTACAAGTACATGGATTCAAGGAGTTCCCTTCATGAAAATGCCTGGTAAATGCATTTCCTCCTCCATGCAAGACCTGCAAGGAGGTGGTTATGGTTCAACACTTCCATTCTCTTCAAATTGCATCATATTTGAATGGAGTCATGCAAATAAGTTCTGTGTCACACATGCACCTTAACTTATGCAGGACATGAGTCACTGATTGAAATTGTGCTAACCATTAAGAGGCATTTAACCTTTTGCTTCCAAGATGCCATCATAGCAGATTCAAGAACAGTGAGAACTGGCTTACAACACCTCATAGCAGGATACTAACAAACTACTTAATATATGAAAATAAAGAGTTGATTCATTTGCACAGAGCTGTATCATTCATCAACATGGATGGAGCAAGACAAAGATTTAAACTCAATGGAAGAAAGATATTCAACTTATCAAGGTAGATGTTGCTGCAGGGAGAAAACTGTCAGAGGGTATGAGAAGTAACATCCAGAAGACTGCTTTAGGTCACAGACAGATGCTAGGGTCCTTTTCAATGGACCATGTCGATGTTACTGAAGAAAAGTAAGCAAAAATTCCTTTAGTATCAAGTCAAATAACACGCTCACAGAATCATTGATCATCATTAATTTGGCAAGAACTATCAAATAAAATTCTGAAGTGATGAAGGAACATGATTTCCCAAAAATGAAAGGATTAAAATAGGCCATAACCCAATTTCACATACAATATACAGGGTGACCAGAAAGTCCTGTCCACTTTTGTCCCATATTTTTAACTATAGAAATACAAAAGCCCTAGCAATCTTTTCATGCAGTTTTACTCCCCAACATTGTCTATGTGTGTGAAAAGTTTCATTTCTATAGCGTCACTCTTTTGTATTTTTTGATGGATAAGAAAACGCGTTGTGCCATCATCCGTTTCCACGAGACAAAAATGAGTGCAAGCAATATCACAAAGACACTTGGTGCGTGCAGAAGAACCGTGATCCGGGCCATTAACCGTTACAAGGAGTTGGGGCATGAAGGAGACCGTCCAAGAAGTGGAAGGCCGCGAACCGCCAACACTCCTGAAAACCGGAGGATGCTAAAAAGAAGAATTCAGCTAAAACCAAGGCAGTATATGCGGGAATTGGCCCGCAGCACCGGTTTGAAGCGAGAATCCGCCAGAATTCTGTGCAAGAAGGTTCTTGGATATCACCCTTACAGGCTATGAAAGTGTCATCACTTAACGGAGGCCATGATGAACAATCGACTTGCAAAAGTGAAGAAGCTGAAGCCGCTGACCGGTGCTCTTCAACATGTTGTCTTCACAGACGAAAAGGTATTTACCCTAGAACAAATGTTCAATGTCCACAACAACCGGATTCTGTTGCCAAAGAACTCGAAGGAGCGTCCAGAAGCAGCTTTTGTCACACGACAGAAGTTCCCAGCTTCTGTGATGGTATGGGGTGGAGTCACTGCAAGTGGAAAGACGCCTCTCGTCTTCGTCGAGAAAGGACCCAAAATCGATGCCAAATTCTACCAGGAACGCATCCTTCAGGATGTGCTGAAGCCATGGCGGACTCTCATTTCGGAGAAGCCCAGTGGACACTTCAGCAGGACTGGGCACCATCACACAGAGCGAAGTCCACGAAAGCCCTTTGCAGACAGCTGTTTCCTGCGTTTTGGGATGAAGACGTTTACCCCTCGAATTCGCCTGATCTAAATCCGCTGGATTACGCAGTTTGGGGTATAATGGAGAGGAAGGTGTGTGCTACACGACATACAAATCTGGACTCGCTGAAAGCATCTATCCTGAAAGCGTGGAATGAGATCACCGAAAATCAGCTGTGTGAAATCGTTGATGACTTCCCGCACCATCTGAAGGCGTGTAGAGATGCAAAGGGTGGTCATTTTGAATCTGGGTAATTTTGTTGTGTTGCTAAGACTATTGTGCTCCTTCATTTGCTGACTTGTAGTTCATGTGTAAATATTAAAAGAGCTGCTGTAAAAATGCTGATGGACAGGACTTTCTGGTCACCCTGTACAAACATTTATATAAACCTATCAAAAAACTCATTATAAATAACAGCAACTTACATACCTGGAGGATGAACTGGCTAAATTGGTAGCCAGGAAATGGAAACCCATATACCACAAAAGGACAAAACTCCACTCACCACCGGTCAGGCACCTATCACAAAACAGTAAGTACCAATATAATTTATCTACCATGCAAAGAATGTTCAAAAAAAGAATTTAATTCAAATTTGAAATTTAACAGCATGAACAAAGAATAAATCTTAACAGCAGCAGGGGGGGGGTCAAAAAGCCAAAAAGTGACATTAAAGTCAAATAGGTTGCTGTGGCGGATGTTAGATTTTAGGGAAAAAACTATGTTCACCATCAGGAAAGTCAAATGTGACAGATACATAAGGTATACCATAACCATACAAGGGCTATACCTTTTTAAAGCACTTTCAACAATGTGTGGCTTCAGGTGCACTTAAATGTCCATCCTGTTCGAATTAATCTTATTTTTTAATTACCAACTTTTTGGGGTTCTTAACCCTCAATTGAAATCCTTTTTAATTATTAGACTGGCATAATGGGGTCGTATTGACCCCAGAAAGAAAAAAACACAAACTTTACTACGGTTTTACCATGGCACACCAGGCAAGGTCATCAAAACTAATTCACAATGATTGGGAAATATAGCCAGTATGGAGTGGAAAGGTAGAAAGGAAATCTGAACGACAGTGAGGGGCAGACAGGATGGCCATTTCGCTTGGACAGGGGAAAAGGGGGAGGACAATTTTATGACGTGGGGGATGTTTGGTTTCCACCTCTCCTCCTACCTCTTAGGGAATGCTAGAAGCACACCAAAGGAGAAAGAGAGGCATTTGTGGTGCCACAGTACTAAGCATCCAATGTTAGACTACACAAAATCAGATTTTTCAGCATTTTCCCAATGTACAAGACTTGTTTAGAAATTGGAGCAATTGTACCCATACATGTTCAAATTTGACCCTTGTACCTAGGATTGACGTATGCAAGGAGAGCATGGATATATTTGAACCAGTATTGAGCTATTTGCCACTTAATGAAGGCTACTCGCTAACTTTCTGTGGTCATTTTGACATTGTGTTAGTCCACACTTGCCAGAATCAAGATTAAACTCTAGTGCAGCAGGTAGTTTATGAAATTACACTTACTTCAAACTCATGTCTTTGATATGTACAAGGACTGTAAACTGGATCCAAAAATTAATGAGAATGAATTTGTCCCAAATTGTTTATCCAATTAAAGCTTTGTCTGAAACATAGATGACCAATGAGGAGGTTGGTCAGTTAAGGTAACCTCTAATATCCACAACAGAGGAAGGATTGAAAGTGAGAAGTCAGTTCTTAGCTGAACAGGGACTAGGCTCTACCACTTTATTGGAGTCTTCCCTCTCTCAAAATGTTATCTTTTATATTCTCCCAAACTAAAGATTTGAAGTGTCCCTTTGGTCCCATAGTTTCACTTAAGTCCAATTCAGTGACAAGTGTCTGAGGGCAGGATACAAGAGTTTCTTTTGAGACCATTTCCAAATTAGGTGGTAATAGGGATATTATTGGGCAAGGAATTAAACCTGGGGTAAATCTTTATTTAAATCTACAAGACTCAAAATAAAACCTGTTTTGTATCAGATGGACCAGTTCCTTTTCTATTCATTAAGGTTCTATTACATTTTGTTCCTTTTCTTTTGAAACTGTCACATTCCTTTTTGTGATCTTTCAGTGAAGTTAAATTCTTATAGTAAACCTATTAATCAGACTTTGTGTGGTGATATTCCATTCTTGAACAGGCACTAATCTCTCACCCAAAGGAATTTGTGGAGTTTTGCAAAATACATTCACAATAACCAAATCATGTGAGCAAGTACCCTCTTAGAGCAGAAAACTTTGAATCACCAAAACCTTATACTAGATCTTGTTAAACAATGCTGGCAGCATTCTCTGCATTCTTTGTGAATATTTCCTATTTCTAGCATATCTAATGAGATAATTGAGGCTACTTTCAGACCTCTAGATTGCGAGTCCCTTCTTTGCGTGTTGTGATTATGCAGAATTCCTCAGGGCTTCTGGTCAAAGGCAACTTGGTCCATTCTACAGAACCAACGTCGCTGCTCCCTCTTCTCCTCCTCCTCCAGTCGCCCGCTCCCTCTTCTCCTCCTCCTCCTCCAGTCGCCCGCTCCCTCTTCTCCTCCTCCTCCTCCAGTCGCCCGCTCCCTCAGACACTTGTCACTGAATTGGACTTAAGTGAAACTATGGGACCAAAGGGACACTTCAAATCTTTAGTTCCAGTCGCCCGCTCCCTCCTCTCCTCCTCCTCCAGTCGCCTGCTCCCTCCTCTTCTCCTCCTCCAGTCGCCTGCTCCCTCCTCTTCTCCTCCTCCAGTCGCCTGCTCCCTCTTCTCCTCCTCCAGTCGCTTGCTCTCTCCCGTCTGCTTCCACCCTTGTCTCCCCCTCCAAAAAACCTGTAAACTTCTAAAATCTACAATTACATTAGATACATTACTACATTAAATACGAGTGTTTCACCAGTTATCCACTGAGTTTCAAAAACTAAGAATTTGACATTAAGAAATGACTGCATTCTTCATTCTGGGTCTTTCCCACCCTAAAGTAGGAGACACAAGATCCTACATAGTCAGAGTTCATTTGTCTGCCAAGACCTCTACCTATATATTGAGAAATTCCTTTACACCGTATATAACATTCCTTCACATCACGCTTCACATTATGGCTATCAAATAGAACACTCGAATGGATTTGTCAAAAATCTCAAAACCCAACCTATTATAATGCCAAACCTTCTGCTTCCTCTAAGTGCAAGAACACCAATGGTTAATGCTGAGACCTCTTCATTTCATACCTTTTCCGAATTCCATATGTCCACTCTACTGTCTAGCTTAAAGAAAGTCCTAATATTTCGGAAACCCGTCCTGAAAGAAACTGGTTACTGTCGACACCAATGCTTCACAGCAGCATGCAAATATTTTTCGTATTTGTAACGACTGCTTCGTGACGTTTTCCTCACCTCGAGAAGCCGATGGAAAAGGTAAGGGACAAGGTCAGGGTTGGAAGGAGGGAGAGACCGGAACTCTCACCCCAAGGCTTCCAACGTTCTTCTTGCGTCCGCAGCCGAGCGAAGTCTAACGTCGTCATTCTGCAGCACGACGACGCTTGGCTGCGCTCGACTGCACGCACGCAAGGCCTAACGTTGTCATTCTGCAGCATGACAACGCCAGGCCTCGCGAGAGAAACGTTGCAGGTCTTGCGATGGGAGCGTCTGCCTCACCCGCCCCCCGTTTGGACCAAGGCTTCCCACGTTCAACAAAATGAGTTGCAATCATTTAGAGGAAGAAACGAGAAAGCAGTCATGCACAAGCGGGAATAGGATTTCGTGGAGGAAAAACTATCTCTCCAGAGCTGAGGGCGGTTTCCAGGCGTGACCGAGGCTCATCGAAGCAGGTTAACAAATTTGAGACGAATGGCGAAACGGAACGAGTGCAATTGCACCACGAAAGCCAAGCTAAGCCTGGACATGAGCTTTCATGGGGGTATTTCACTTCACTTCTCACCCGTGGAGACAGACAAAATTCGGAAAACCCCGCTTCTTGACCCGGTTGCATCTTCAAATCGACTAATTGACGGCCTGCTATGTCGGTACCGCGTCTTAGGAAAGAAAGATTCCCATATTCCTTGAGCGATACTTTTTACGTTCGCAAGTTACACGAAAGGTCGGGCTCATCGTGTTTTCCAGGAATGCTTACCGTCAGATCGAGTTACCTAGAGCCACTTCACGCGTAATCGAATGCTTGACCTAACTCAGTCCCCTTGCGATCCTTCATTAAATATTTTCGGTTTCAGTGGCAACATCTTAACCGTCGAAGAGCCGAAGAAACGGATCGAGAGCTCCCGAACCGAGAAAAGCCTCGAGAACGAATACCACGGAACGAACTCACAAGCCTTCGTCGTTTGTGAAGAGGTCCTCTGGCCTACAGCTTGATCATACCATTACATGATACAATGAAGACGACACAAAAATTGGAACGACGGGAGAAAAGCTAGGTAGGTTGTGTGTCGAGACGACGCGGGGACACCTCCGTCCTTCGTGGCAGCAGGCAGGAGAAGGAGAGCTCCGAGATACTAGGCTTCCCATCCGGGCAGTTCCGCGGGTTTTTCACCTTCTGACCAATCGCGTAACACCCTTCATAATCCCCTCATTCGTCTAGAGCAGGGATGCCCAAAGTGGATGTTCTCTAAGACACTTTGTGGGCTGATTGCGGCCCGCGGGCCGCACTTTGGGCACTGCTGGTCTAGAGGGAGCCGAAGGCCAGGTCACGTGGATGCACTGAGCGTGGATGTTCTCGATTTGGAAACGTCTCGGAGGCCGAGTCGTGTTCGGAGCTCCGATGAATGAGCATCGAGACTGTCACCTTCGGCAAAATCTCGTGCGTTCTATCCTAGTTTTCCAGGGAGCATCACGAAGGCAGCTCATTTTTCGGAAACGATGGAAGCTGGCTTCGACGACTTAAGCATTTTAAATCCTCTTAACACTTAGCGTACCGCTCACGGAGATCTCCGTTTTTAAGTCCTTTCGCGAGTCCTTTTGTCTAGCATATGGCCGAAAAAGTCATAGCCTTGTAGGCATCGAGCTTTACGCTAAGGCAACTGGGGTCAGAGAGGCGGATCGACTGGATAAAATGTCCGGTAAGCAATGTGTTAAATCAAAAACTGACTAGCGGCCGCTGCGCTGGTCGTCTAATGGGCGGAAATTTGAGAATGTTTACGTAAAGGTATGAAGCAGTTTGGTTCTAACAAAATGTTTTTATGTCCCTAGCCTTGTATGCCTTGCGTGATAGACCGCGGTTGAGTGACAACCATTCACCACAGCTTTCAGCCTCTTTCAATTTATATGGCCTAGCCTATGGTTCAGAATGGGATAGCATCGTAGGCCCGTGCGTTAGGGGTGACGGCCGCCACAACTTTCGGTCTCTTTCAATTAGTATTAATCAATATTAGATGTTTCGAGCTTACACCACTGACTTTTTTTCATGACGGAAGCGGGGCACCCCTGGAAGCTGTGTGGGTCTCGCCAAAGAAACCCGGGCCCAGGGAGTAGGGGAGTTGGAGAGGCTTCCCCCCCGGGGAGATTAACTAGGGATGAGGGTTAAAGGTCCACCAAATGTTATGAATGCAATGGATGGGTCTAGCACTCGTCGATTTCATCGCTGCCGCCACGATCTGAACCGGGGAAGAGATGGAACAGGTCGACGTGTCTCGGATCAATCGCGTGTGGCTTTCGGAATTAGGAATGGAGAAAAAATTGCCGACGCCGCAGCACGGGTGCCTGCGTCACCGTCGCAACCACAATTTCTCATCCTGACGTTAAGCTCTCCGTTCCTTGGAAGGTCTGGACGGCGTCGTGCCCTCATCCGACCGATGTCGGCTCGCGACTCTTCGCGTGAGACGGCACACGGTGGTGATAAAATCACGAAATCGGTGTGAATGTCGGCCTCACCGCTTCCACATTCGGAAGCGACAGGAATTTCGAGTCCTTTCGACTTCGATTCCGGCTCTCCAACCGCGTTTTGAAATTCCCTTTTTTCGCATCGACAGTTATGTCGATCGAGAGGAACTTGCACGCACCGTCCATTCACGATTTCGGACCCAAAGTCGGTGAAATTTTGTCGATAACGCTCTATAGGCATCACGTTGAAGTATGCAACGAGGGGGCGAACCATATGGGAGGGACGAAATTCGTGGCGATAACCTTATTTCCCTTCGAACGGTTGCGACTCGGACGAACCCACGTCGGAAAGTCGATGTGACTTGTGCATCGCGGTATGAGTGTCGTGAGGACAGCCGAGCCCGGGACACCCGTTCCGGTAGATACCGGTTGCGCCGAGTCGTACGCCCCAGTCACTGCTCGACCGGGAAAGAAGCGAAGGCTTGGAGGCAGAGTCCGGAAACCGGAGCCTACCGGCGGGGGCACCTTTGTACCTGCCGACGGATCGGAGAGCGAGGCGAGAAGGCTCCCGTGACGTACGGGAGGAAAGAACGTCGCATGTTGGGGTTCCCGTGCGTTCGCTTCGTTCCGCTCGACCCGTTCGTCCTCCGGCCGACGGATGGTGGCGACTCGGGCCCAGACGGACGAGTCGTACTCACGTGACTGACCGCGCGACAGACCGATGTTCGCCTGCCCGAGTCGCCGAGTTTTCGATCCTGGTCTTTTATAACGCTCTATGCCGTCCGATTCCATTCGACTCGAACGAGGAAGTCCAACGATCGTTCTCACGTTTCCGAAACACAACAATAGGAGAAAAAAAAAGACGACTTCCAAATTTTTGGTTAAGTGCATCTTCTCACGATTTGGGGGGGGGGGGGTCGTTTCCGACTCGATACGCCTGCACAGACGAGCCCCTTCGGCATTTGACCTGCCCGAGACGAGACGGACTCGCGTGTCTCGGTTTCGTCGAGTAGGAGAAACGCAGACGGCCTTCCGGGCAAATGCCCGAATACCAATAACATTTCTCTCTCCTCACGAGACGTAGCAGGAGCAGACGCCGGTTTTCCTACTCTTCGCCATTTATTTTATTTTCTCCCTCTTTTTCTTCAGATTCTCCGTTCGTTCGCATCACCAGTGCATGTATTGATAGAGCAGCCGAACGCACAGGGGTTCGGAAAAGCTGCCACCCGGGAAAAAAATCCCCCTAGAATAGGCATGAGAGAAAAAGAAACCCCACCCGACATGAAACCACAGGGAAGCTCATGACGTTCAAGTCTGCTTTTAATATCATAATCGTATCACGGATACATTGTTCCCCGATTCTCACACATCTCGGGACGCGGCACGGGTTCAATCGGGATGCGAGTTTCCTAGGGTACCAATAAAAGAAGAAGTACCTGATAGAAGGTACCAATCCTCTCCCTGCAATACCTTCATCCCAAAGCCGTTGTGATACAGAGCGCGAAGTGAAAACCTGGAATAGATTAATGTGTCGAGTGAATGCTTTGGTTTTTTTTTCTAAAGGTTTTTCAGGAAATAATCATGTTATCCCAAAACTAAGGAAATATAGTGGAATCATCGAAACTATCACATTTTATTCGTACTTCAGGTCTTTTTTTTAGCACGATTTTAAAGTAAATTTTAGTTCAAATGTAGTACATATTCCGTTTTTTGTGCATTTTTTTGTGCCTTCATGGTTCAGACAATACGAAAGGAGATGCCTCAATTATCGATACCAAGATTGTGAGTAGTCTCCCCAAGAGCAAAAGTGAGCAACAGTGTGTAGAAATAGATAAAAAAAAGTTATATTCAGGGTGACTCATATATAACTTCATTCTTATGGGATGCAAGAAATGTAAAGCAATCCCTTTCATTCCCAAAGGAAAGCTTTATTTCGCTAATAAAAAAAGAATGAAGATGAATAGGTGACAATTTTTATGTTATAAGAAAATAAATATGTAAAAGTCATGGCAATCACATCTCTCAAGTAGTTGTGATTTCCTGATTTCCCAATTGAATACATACAACCCTTTCCCTCCCTGCCCATAGGAGAACTTCCATCAATTGTTCCCATTGCCAGTGAAATCTTGCAGATTCAAATAGTGATTCCATGGACAATATTATCAACTGGATTCTCTAACAGTAGTGCTCCTGGTGCTATCCATTACCTGAGATGTGATTTCAATGTGAATACAGTGTAAATATTCATGAATACTCATTTGACAGCAGAGCACAAATACACAGAGATTAGCTTAATGACAATGGCAATGCCCTCCTTAATTGGTTATGTTTCTCTGCAGCATTAGGTTACATAAACTGCATTTGTACATTTTACAATTAAAATGTGGCAGCCAATCGAGCAGGCTTGTAATTGGTCTTTTAAAATTATTAACCTCTCTAATCCTGGTGTCCAGATTTATGGATATTTGGATTTTATGTTTCATTCAATGCATATCAATTCAAGCAGGGAATCCAGTTTACAATAGGTTTAGACATACTAAGGAAAGCAATTTGAATCACTAGCAATATATTCAAGGAGACCCTTCAAGGTGGTTGATACTTCAAAGATAATTTTCTGCTTGCCAAAAGGCCTAGGAATAATAAGTTTAGTGGCAGATCAAGTGGCTTGGATCTCAGACTCTGAACCATGACTTCACTGGCAAAATGAGATAAAGTTCATTGCATAGGAAATACATGTATAAAATAGATCCCATGGTCATATTCATTGATGATATAGTCCTGTTTTACTCCCACACAAGAAAAATACAGTATTGAATGTTCCCTGCATCCTCCTGTTTGATATTCGTTAACTAATATTAATAAAATAAAATTAAAGGAGAAACTCTGTGATGGTGCAAGGAATGATACGAAACAGAAAATCAAGAATACTAGATTTTTATGTTCCTTACTTCTTACTTTGTTTTTCCTGATAACTAATTATTTTTATCTTTCATTCAAACACATGACTGGTTCTCCAAGGCATAGCTAATTCCTTTGGCTCCTTCTTTATAAACTTACATTTTCTCCAAAATTGGGCAAATGCTAGCCAAGGCAAGGATCCTCAAAGTGTTAAAAGTCCAAGCTGTCTCTCTTTTTTATCCCATTGCTTGTGAATATATGGGTATGATTATATTGATGGCATCTAATCTCTACTACTTGACCTTTTCATTGGGCTCCATAAGCCGATGCTGAGGCTTGAGTTTAATGTTACCCCACAACTGTAGATCATGTTATCAATTAGATTTAGCAAGGATATTCCATTCTATTCTTTTCAGAAAATTTATAGCCCTATGCTGTTAAGTTCAAAATATAATTTCTTCATAAGTTTTTAAATTTAACTTCTCTACCTATATAGACAGGTTCCTTCATGCATGATGGCATATACCAATACTTATCATCCAAGGATATTTTTACTATTTCTTCTCCCCACTACTCCCAGCCATCAATGATGACATACTTTGACGTTGCATTGATGCTCAATATCAATGTAAAAATTGAATGGCACCAACAGTTATGATGGTTACAATGGCACCAATTGTTATTATGAAAAATATAATTACAACATCCAGGTTTACAGTAGATAAAATGAAACCAGTTTTAGGTCAATCACTATATTCTCTATGAAAATCAGAAAATAATAAATTTAAGCAAAATTTTTTTAGGGAACAAACAAAAACTACTAAGAGAATACTTAAAATTGAGTATAACAGAAAAAAAAGGCAAGGGGGCCAACTAACACATACATGGGAAGTTTCTTTTTGTGCCATCACCTCTCCATTCACTCCACTGTTTAGCAAATACATTGAATGGCTTTTGGTAGAGACAAAATGACATGATGAAAGGTTGAAAGTAATAGAAATAGTTGCAGCACCATAATTGTGTCAGCATTCTTGTATAATACTCAAACACTGCCATCACCTTCCATTCATATTCACTGAAGATTGTTCTCTGCAACTTCCATCACATCTAATTGCTCTATTCAATCCTGATGAGACTCAGATCCACCAACCAGGATGGTTCGGGAATGGATTTCTTACCAGAAAGAAACTGGGGTTTCTTACCAGAATTATCCAATCATTCAAGGAATGATTGGATAATACTGGTAAACTGGAGAGTCTCAGAAGATCAAGTTCTAAGAAAACAGAGCATTGTCCTGCATGGCAGGATATGAGTCCATTTCAGGAAAAAAGGAGCATGGATGTTTTGATGTAGAATTGTCTGTGCCAATAGTATCTGGGACTTCTCATTTGTCCCTAGGTGATAACATCTTTGGGACATCGCAGGGATATACTTGTTCTGCAAGATCCTTGATATCCTTGGGATGTCTTTACACAAGGACATTTTGATATCCCTTAGATTTCCTTCATAGTTGTCTCTGGAACTTCTCACTTTTCCTAAGGAGATATCTCAGGGATATCCTTGAGATGTATATGTGCTGTGGGAGTTTCAAGAAGGTGTAGGTTGGGAGAGACACTGCCAAAGAACATTCTTTGCACGGAAAGAGGGGAAAGTCATTAATTCATGCAGATGTTACATTAACATCTGCAGTCAAGGATGACTGCAGATGGTAATGTAAGAACTCTGCACTCACCTGGAGAAGTGCTCCCAGGGGTGCTACTTGAAGAAGAAATCCATAAACTATGAACTTGTGAGACCATGTCAAGTAAGGAAAGGTTTGCTTGAAATAAACCATGACACAACCTTAGCAGCAAATTAACAACTAAAATAATTTATTGCTGAAGGAGAAATTCACATCATATACTGCACCTGATTTGATGAAATAATAGGATCACTGAAAGTTTCTGCATGCAGGCAACAGAAAACACTTTGCTTCATTTAATTAATATCCACCCTTTTGAAGTTGTATCCCTGAGCATAAATGCTCTTTCTCATCCTTGTAAAACACTTCTCAAAACATTTTTTCCATTCATATTTTGGGATACCCCAGATAACATAAATAATTTCAGCAACTGCCTCTTATGGACTAAAAATGCTGTCTATGGAGCAAATCTTCAGCTCTTGGAAGAAAAAAAAACATGTGGCAAGGTTTGGAATGTAGGGTGGTTGAGTGAGCACCCTGTTGCTAGACCCATGCAGAGAATCCAATTGGAGGACAGGTGTGTGACAGGACATGTAGTCCTGATGGATGATTCAATGATGACTTTGGCATCTTCAGATATTCCAACATCTTGAATAGGTAGGGTCAAATTGATCTATGCAGGTTTCATCTCCCATGATAATGTAATACATGGCTTCTGAAGACCCAGAGTTGAACTTCTGGAGCATGACTTCACACCATTCCACCCTGGCTTCCTCTTCACTGAGGGTGAGATAATGAGGGATCCATTGGCTGGTGATCCTTTTCAAACCAAGTTATCTGTGCAATATTCCATTCACTGCTGCTGACCCAACCCAAGTTGTGCCTGAATGTCCTCATATAACACTTAATTGCCCTCTTCAACCATCTTCAATGCATTGGCCACATTTTCATCGGTCAATGCAGTTGGTGGCTGGTCTCAGGAAGGCACATCCATCAAAGACACCCTTTCTTTCCAAAAAATTTTGCAAACCATTCAAACACTGTACTACAAGATGGTGCTTCCTTTCCAAAGGCCTGTTGGAGGCATTCAAGACTCTCCTTCCAATTTTGAAGGCATAGAAAATCATTGTTTGTTCATTCAATAAATTCATCTTAAATTCAGATTATCCCACATGTGAAAAGAAGAAAAAATAGTGAAACCAGTTCAAGGCAACAATGAACTCAAAGAGTTTTTGCATAAGCTTGTACTGATTGTCTTTGCTGAAAGAAAAATGCTCAATCTGATAGGAGGCATGAGGCAACTGGAAACTTTTTGAGCAACCTGTGCCAAATTAGCAAAATAGTGTAGGGGGGTGAGTTAAAATACTGTAAATTGAGATTGCATGAATGAATCCTTTCCTAGCTGATGGGAGACATTGTCATATTTACCTGCATTTAGGAAATTGCTTAAAGTAAATTGTAGGAGTTATAATTAGTACTAGTATAAGGATATTATCAGAATGCAAAGAAAAATATGTTCTCACAACTTTCCAACATTTCTTGAAATTAATATTTTTCAATGTTCTGAAGAAGGAATTATTAGTCATTATGTATGCAATGGCTATGAAGCAGAAATTTGGTTTCCAACCTGCAATTAAATTGAAGATCAGGAGGTCCTTGAATGTCTTTCTTCCTTTCTTGCCATGTCATGAGGCAACATCCTCCACAACCCAGATGATGTTATCCCAGTCTTACCTCCCCCTGAATTCCACATAAGTATGGCACCTATGGTATGAATTCATAATATTGTATATTAACACTTTGAAGTCCATCATGAATTTCTAGGAGGCATGTTCCTGATGATTTTTTACATCAATAAAAAAAATTCCAACAAATTCATCATAGGTTTCATTGGTGAACTGGTCCATTTAGCTTGCTGATATCCAAGGTAGCCCTCTGATTATCAGTCTTAGTTCTAGATATCACATTTGACAGGGAAAAATTGTATCTTTCCATTGGAATCAAGTACAGTGGTTCCCTGCATTTGGGATGCTTAGAAAGAAAGAATCAACACATTTCCTTAAGTGAACACCTTAAATACTCTAGTCATCTAGAATGACAAAGTTTTCCCAATTGGAAATAAAAGTAAGGAGTGAGGGCACAAAGGGGAGATGAAATATGGAGAAGTAAACATGAAAAACAAAGGGGGACATATCCACATAGGATAAGGAAAATGGCTACTTTCACGTATTCCGTCCAGAAAAGGACATGAAAACAGTGTTCCTGTAAGAAACCTCATGTTGATCCAGTCCAAATGCCAAACTTGGTCTAACTGAAAATTCACCCAGCAGTACCTTACCTGTCTTCCAAGAAGACCCAGTCCAAGATAATAAAAAAATCCTTACTTTGCATCCTACCTGCTGCTGCATGTCACTGCTCATGTCTCACATCCTTCTTTCCCACATTTCTTCAAAATAGAATAAAAGCTCCATTTTATGCTGACATGACTCTTCTGCCCCTTGGACAGTCCATGTATGTGAACTGGTATTGTTGTGACATCCACATGTGATTCACCTATGTTGCTCTTACTACCTTTCAATTTAGCAACACTGGATCACAATGAAGAGAGCTTCTCACATGCATAAAAAAGAAATTGCTGAAAGCATAATATTAAAGCTCATACCTCATGTTTTCTAGAGCATGACGTCCTTTATCGAAGCATCTTGACAATTCAGGAACTAACATTAGTTCAAATGGATGCATTCTGAACTGTCCTATGCCATATTGATGTACAGGTATTGATTACATGGTCCTCCTCATATCTTGAATAGGAGACATGACAGGGATAGTTCATACAAGATGGAGAGACTGGTTGATCATTCCCTGAGACTTGCCTTCTCAAGAGTGCAGATTTTCCAAAAAGATTCCACTTATACAAGAAACTCCAGATGGGCAGGGAGCACCTAATATTAGGTTGATGTGGAGCACTTCATAGGAACAAGCTAGAGACTGTACTAGAGATGAGAAGGAAATGAATCAAGAAAATGAAGAAAGCTGAAAATAGCTTGAAAAGCTGTGTGATAGCAGGAACTCTTGTAAATCTAGCCATAAGGGGTCTTGGATACACCAGTAGATATCCTTTAAGATAATTTCATTCTCCAAAGACCCACCTGATGATGCTCCTGCCACCATAATAGTGTAAACACTTCTACAAAGGATGTACCTTAACTATTTTCCTAAATTATGAATGGAAATGTCTTCAAAGTTCACTATTATATTTACTGAACCCAATTTCCCTTTAAACCATCCAGCAAACAGTTCTACAAATGGTATCTCAAACCTTGGCACCATAATTATCCTACTCCAATTAACTTCATTGGCAGCTTTAACTTTCTCCTATTCCCTACAGGGTCCTTCCATCTTTAGTGTGCCATATGAGAAAATGTCAAAACATAAAGAAGCTTGGGAACTGCTCCTGAACAGCCCAAGTCTTCAAACTCTCTTGGAGATACTTTTCCTCTATTTTTGCAATGGAATTGGAGTCAGGTAGATGTGTTGCTTCAGCATTTTCTTCATTCCCATTATAATCAATCCACTGTTCAGCATCAGAATCCCAACAAGCAACAGCAGATGACTCTGAATCCAAGAGCAGAATCACCCTGAGCTGAATCAGAGCATGTCCCACTAAAGGAGACTCAACATGGTATTTCTACCAACTTTGAATTCTAAGAGAAGCTGGAAATGATTTGGTTTGATGTCGACTGCTCCATGTTGGGTTGAAAAACATTTTCCCCAAACTTTGAAGGTGTCTGGCAGGAAGGTATAAATGGCTACCCGATGTGGCCAATGTGGTAAAGAGGTGAAAAACTCCCATGAAGGAGTCCAATGTGATGGCTGTGAAGTGTGGTTCCATGCCAAACATGAAGACATAGCAAGCAATGAATATCAGGCTTTGGTGAAGAGTGATCACTTATTCTGGAAATGTCAAAGGAAGACTTGTATGAAACAAGGAAGCAGTGTGAAGAAAAAGATGGATGAACTTGTGAATCGACTAGAGATGATGGAGAAAAATCGTGAAAAAGGCAGGAAAAAAATAAATAAGAAACTTGAAGAGATGAATACCTCCATTAAATTTTCTCTCCGACATCTATGAAATGAAATGAAATGATGAAATGCTACCAAAACTTCAAATTGCCATTCAACAGCAGGAAGAAATGAAAGAGGAGAACATTTGGAAGAAAGAGAAAATTAATCAGCTGGAGAGGAAGACACAAGATCTGGAACAATGCTCAAGGATATGCAACTTGGAAGTGAAAGGCATACCTATAACGACAGGGAAGGACATCACTGAAATAGTCATGAAGCTTTGTGTTGTTGTAGGGGTACCTTTGGAGAAAGGTGATCACTTTGGAGAAAGTCATCGCTTGCCTACTTGAGATGATGGCCTAAAAGGTCAACACAGGCCAAAATTGGTGATCCTACAACTGACAAGAAAGAAGAAGAGAGATAGCCTTCTGAGAGCAGCAAGGACCAGAAGACCCAAGGTGAAAGACTTGAATATGACATGATATCAAGGTGAAGACATCAATGCACCAATCTATATCAATGAGAATCTTATGGAGAAGATCCTGCTGTATGAAGCAGCCAGACTCCGCAGGGAGAACAACTGGCCGTACCCGTGGACCCAAGATGGAAAGATTTTTATGAGGAAGAAAGAAGGTGATAGAGCCAGGAGGATAGAATCAGAGGATGGCCTAAAAAAAAACACCTACCTTGATATCAAATGCCAATCCAATGTTGAAAATCTATTGAATTCTTTCTGATAGGTGGTTTTGATCATTTTGGATCAAAACCATTTAGATCCATCCTATCAGAAGAATTAGGATTTCACAAAGATTGTTAAACTTTTTTTGGAGTTTAAAAATCTTTGTGAAAGGACTAAAGGTATGCTGATTTTTCAATAAAATGTTGGGAGCATAAGGAAAAATTTTGATGAGGTGAATTTGTACGTTGGTCGGATGAAGAAAACTCCAGATATATTAATACTTACAGAAACTTGGCTGATGCCAAATGAGATTGAGTATAATCATATACCAGGATATGTCATTGAAACATAATGTTGAGCAAAAAGGAAAGGTGGTGGTATTTTGACTTATATAAAAGAAAGTCTCCAGTATAATGTTTGCAATATTAACATAATAGAAACAGAAAGTCTTTGGATTGAGATTAAAATTTCAAATGATAAAGATGGCAGATTTTATCTATCGCCCACCCTCAGGAAATGCAAATATTTTCTATGATAGTATGGAACAAGTATTACATGAAGGAAACCCACATCGAGAGTGAACGACAATACTTACTGGAGACTAGAATGTGGACTTTGTACAGGATGAGAGTGATGCTGTGAACTTCTTTCATGTCTTAAAATCATGTAATTTCAGTCAATTCATCACATACATGACAAGAAGTCTTACCATAAATCACATATTTAATCGGATTTTTGGTAAATCAGAACTTCTATGAGGAACAATATGGATTTAGACAGATTAGAAGCACCAATGTAGCACTGGATATGCTTATTAATAAAATGAGAGAACTGATTTATGAAGAAGGAATTACATTGGAGTCTTTATTGACTTCAAGAAAGCATTTGACACAGTTTCTCATGACATACTTAGAAAAAAAAACTCAACCACCATGGAGTTTGAGGTATAGTACTACACTGGTTCCAAAGTTACTTAGATAATAAGTACCAGTATGTCGAGTTTGAAGGAATTAGAAGCATTAAAAGATTGGTCAATGTGGGAGTTCCTCAAGGATCTATCCTATGTCCTTTGCTTTACCTCATATATGTGAATGACGTGTATAAGTCTTTGAGGGAAGGGGACTTAAAATTATTGGCAATGACTCAAATGTTTTCTTCTATAGGAAAAATGTTTTAGAGTTATCACTTATAGTGGAGAAAGATGTAAACAATTTGAGCAGATGGATTAAGGCAAACCGACTCACAATCAATATGAAAAAAAAACAACTTCATATTGATACGAAGTAGGAAAAGTATTAGAATAAGTGGAGTAAAATGATCCTTGAATGGAGAAATTCTCCAAGAAGTAGATCAAATGAAGTACTTGGAGGTAATTTTAGACAGAAGCCTTCGTTTGGGACAAACACATACACCAAATCTGCACCAAAATAGCTATAATCAATGAGGTGATGAGTAAAGTATGCCACTTAATTTCATGGTCACTCTCAAGAAACATCGACTTCACACTAATCCATCCCCATATAATTTACTGCATATCAATATAGGGTAATACATATCAAAAGTATTTGCAAAACATGGAAGTGCTTAAAAAAAGAAGCATTAGGATTATGAGCTTCGCAGAATATAGAGACCATACTGAAGATCTCTTTCTTTTCTGGAGAATTTTGCCATTAAGAGAATTAATTCAGTTTCATCTTTGTCAAATAATTTTCCAAAAAAAGTGTAATTCTTAATGTCAGAAACCTAAAGCTAATGAAGATTGCTGACTCCCACTCTTATGAAACTAGGGCATCTAAAGCAGGAAAATTTCAGATACCTAGAACAAAGACAAAATTTGCAAACAAAATATCGCACAAGAAGGACTAAGAATATTTAATGAACTGCCTGAGGATATAATGGCTGCAAAATCAACACAAATCTTTATAGCTAAATTATTAAATTATTTTCAAGAAAAGAGTCTACAATAGAAAACAGTTCCTATCAGGCTGATTAGACTGACAGGATTCCTGAGAATAAAAAAAAAAAGAACCACACAAACAAACAAAAAAAGCAATACATTGAATCAATCAAATAATTTTTTTTTTTTGCATACCAAACTTGTTAATCCAGGACAAACCCTACTGGATTCAATGAATGGCCTTATTGCCACTATTTGCATTAGCAATTTTTTTTTCTCTCTCTCCCCCTTTTATTTATTTATTTACTTATTTATGCATTGTCTTTCATTTTTGTCATTGTCTTTACCTTCATCTTTGCTCTTTACCTGCAAATATATGTGGAAATATATTTTATTCTATTCTATGTATCCTTTGACTTAAATGACAGTTGCCATTATTCTGCATAATGCTTCATCATGGTGGCCATGACTCCTACTGTCTTGAAACACATGGGTCAAGGTATGAAAAAAATAAACTTCATATGGTCATGTGGATGTGGCACTGGCACATTACACTGGCCAGAGTCATGGACACGATTGCAAGGCACTATATTCTGGGTTGGGAATTTCTAAAAAAGGCAGGGACAAAATGGCATATAGTACTTAGTTCTAGCATCCAAATGTACAATATTGGGTGAAGGTTGTCCAACTAGGAGACAACATAGGACTGGGTGACACTTGTTTGTCCTGGACATGTCTAATGATTGGTGCTATAATCTAGCAGTAGAAACAGCAGCAGCTTGGATTTGATGTTACAGCTGGCAGCAGAAAGAAAGTTATGAATGAGCATTAATTTGTTCATATTGAACAAATTATTGCTCAATAATTTGTGGCTAAAAAAGTTCATACAGATGATGTGTTGTTGGTGAACCACTTGATCTGAGCTCTTGCAGCATGTGAGTTCATTCACCTAAACTTTCTGCAATGATCTGGCTTTCAGCTCAGAATAAGTAATCCATCAATATGATTTTCTCTGGAAGTTAAGGAAGCTCTTGGAAGGCCAGTCTTTAGGGAAATCATGGTGGGATGTATCTCCTTCATTGATAACAGTAAACTGACTCGACAATCGTGCAAGGGTACATGGTTCCTTCTGGTAGGGGATTCTTCACTCAATACACTCCATGCAAGCACTGATCAATATTATGACACCATCCTGCAAACACATTCCAACACCACCTCCTACCTCACATGTGTATAGATATCTCAGACTGGCAGTTTGACTAATGAGCTTTGTTGAGCAGCACTCACAGGTGTCTCTGAAATGTGAAAGGGATGGTAGAGTGCCTGGCACTTTGCTATGACCTAACTACCGTCACCAGACTGTAATGGCTTCTCACACAATGCATAAGGAGCGAATGATTATATATTTGGACACCTCACATGATCATGACATCAAAATTAACCATGCAGAAGATTATCAACATCCCAACGTTGAGTTAATATAGTCGTGCAAGCTGGATTAGGAAAGATTAGAAACAGGAGACGCGAGTTTCTGTGCGGAAGCATCTGTTATTGCTCACAGTGAGTCAGGGGTTTCATATTAATAACTTCCACTTGCTTCTCCACATTTCCAATGCAAAATGCAACCAGATCATATTATTCACTGAATGATAATTTTTTCTTCACATTTTTGGTGTCTTAGGCTGCATAATACCATACACCACACAGACTTGTTGCATGCAGGTGCCACGAGATGGCAGTAAAGGTTGTTTCCCCGAGCGCCATGTGCCAAGTTGCCAGTGATCTTTTACTTCCTTCGCAATCGTGTTTCCTCTTTACTTATGTGCACTTACCTTTCTGATCCCGATCGCGAGCCGAGCCGGACATGTGCATAGGCCTTTCGTGGCTAGGCTGGATGTAGATTAACGGGTGGCATGGGCTGAAATAATTTAAACTCGAATCCCTGAATGTTTTGGAGTTACCTTTTCTTGCTAATGAGAGTAGCTCTTATTTTGCAGCTGTGTTCTCATTTCAAGCAGACCTTATAGAATCGCCTGAAATCTGGATATGGTGGTTCTGGCCGTCCCTGACTGTATACCATGGAAATGAATTTGAGATATGAGCACGCAGCCAAGGTTTCAGCTCCTCATAAATTCATAGTAAGTTATGTTAGGCCTAATTAAAACACGGGACTAGGGCGTTTCCCATATTTACTTGACGCTGTAGCATCCACAGGGGAAGCTCATGGGGCTCGAATCCACAACCCCCAGACCCCAACTGCCCTGAACTTGTGCTCCATGTTCTGCTGCTTGAAATGTGACCCCCCTTTTTTATTATTATAAAACCATATGAATGTCGCAATTTCATATTTTTCATACACCTTAAAAACCAAGGCATCATATGTGAGAGTGGAAGAAGTGGGCTTAGAATAGCTTCAAGTGGGATAAATTTAATAACTGTTGAGAGTGATGAATCATCACTCGGCACAAGTATGTCAGAAAGATATAATAGGGATGTCCCTTTGTGGAAAGTAAGAAGCCCTAGAGATAACTGCCAGGAATATAAAATTGTCTGGGCACAGAGACAACTGGTGACAATATACACCTTTACAGCTTTCCATTTTCATTGGAAAAGTATGAGACATTGCTTCCATTGAGTCATTGCTGACTGATGTATTCACTTTGATGCTTGTTATTCTAACTTAACATGGGTAAAGGTTTTGTCCCATTTCTAGTTCTAAATGACCCATCATTTCCCAAAATAGGTTGACTTTATTTCACATTTCCTTTTTCCCATTTCCCAGCCCCACACAAATAGCAAATCTGTGGTGATGTTGAAGTTACAGTATTGCATGTTTTACCATCCACCATATTCATTATCATTTTGTGCTGTGCAAACACTTAAGGCCTGATGTTGAACCTGACCTTCTACATTAGCATTTTCTTTCTGTACAAGCTTCTCTGATTCTTTAGCAAACTGAAATTTTATTGGGTGACAAAACCTAGTGGAAAAAGGATGAGGATTCTGCCACAAAATATCACCTCTCAAGATAATGTTGGGCAAAGCATACAACTGAATTGGCACAAGAGACATTTCTGACATAATGATAATATGGGTATATGTCAGCATTTCTCAGTTTTGCTTGTTTTCTAAGAAGTAACTGATTGATTGTCAACTAAGCATCAATCATTAAAGCTAATGCCTCATCACCAGAGTATGGCTTTAAACTAGGACCTGCTACTGTTCTTTCATAAGCTGTCCTGGTCATTGCTACACATTCAGGAGAATTCTGTGTGGCCTAAGACAGTTCATAAACAGATTTAGCTTATTGTAGTTGCTTAGTTCTCCTTTGCATGGTTTCTGTCATTGCTGGCAGCAAATTCTTTGCTTAACTGACCTGAAGAGGATGTTTTTTCTCCTGGTGAAAGGATTGAAAGCAAGTCCTTTGGAAGAGAGAAGTCTTGCTCCAGCCAGGAAGAATTGTTTTTTTTAGAAACCTTTTCTTTATTCTGGTGCTTGCTTCCCATCTCTTCATTACTTCACTGAAAATTCACAAAATTGATTTCTGGAAGCTTTGCACAGCAACTGGAGGACATATCTGAATTCCTATGGAGGCCAATATGTATGTTTCCAACTGTTTCAAGGCATCCAAAGAACAGATACCTTGGACTCATTTCCCTGAGATCACTAAAAAGTTCTCTTCATTTGAAAGACTTTTTGGGCATCTGAAATAAAATGTAGAGAGAAATATGTATTCCCTTATATCTGCATAAAAGTTATCAAAATGTTCAAAATCTTGAAGAAGAAAGAAATTTTGCTTTAAATGTATGCATTTTTCATTGGCATGTAGTGAGATACAGATACCCTCTGACATATGCATAGTTATATCACTATATGGATATTTCCCAGGAAGGAGTAGGTCTGAGCAGTCAAAAACTTCATGGTGTACAAACAGTTTTGTCTCAATACTGATGACATTGAATCTCTTCTGGGACTTGCAGGGAAAATTTTCTTTGCCTTTTTATGTCACATGTTGCTCCTAAGGAGTTCCAGTTTTTTTTTTTATCAGAAGGTTAATGTTCCAGAAAATTAACCCCTGAAATGCTGATATATTATTTAAGAGAGTTTGCCTGAAGAAGTTTCCTCCTTGAAATCTTTACGGTACGAATTCATACACAGCCGACTTTTACCATTGCTACGCTAAATAATATTTTAAATAAAAAATTACATTCATGGAGGAAGCATCCCAACCATGGAATCAGTCTTTAAAGGCTAGGATATAGGATAGGTAGGAATACTACGATATTGCATTTGTGTGTCTCTAACGTCACCAACACGGTAGTTGCCATGTATCCAAGGTCGCCATCAACATTTCACAACTCCCTCACGCCTAACCATGGGAACTTGGAGGCTGCCATGCTCCCGGTGCATGGCGTCACGTATGTCGTCACTGACCAGAAGGCGGGATCATCCTACTTTGTTGCGTACAATCCTTATGCTGATCAGAATGAGGCTCGCTCATTAACAGGCATGCTTCGCACTCAGCCAGCACAATCTCGTATTCGTGCAACTTTAGTTTTATTCCTCAACCATCGGGTACTGTTTCATGGTATTAGTTCTCTTTTGGCCTAAATTATCACTCTAGTCATGTCAGGAAGGATGAAGTCAGATGTTGAAAGGATAACAGCAATCACAGGGTGGCGACTTCCGATACACTGAAATAGGTCCATGTGGCGACTTAAGAAACAATGGCGACATTATTGACAATTTTATTCACACGTGCAGCTTTTGAACACAATATAACTGTCATAGTGTGACAGGCATATCTCAAGAAATCATTCATACTATCAACAAAATAGGGGAACAATACAGAGCTTTCATGACTCATGTAGTGCAAAATAACAATTCCTAATCATGATTATTCCCTTTAGAAAAAAAAAAAGTTAAATTTTCCTGAGAATATTCCAGGGATAATAAGTGGAGGGCAAAAAAAACTTTGCTTGTGGAAGCAAAGAGACATGGAGAAAGCCCTGAAGGTTGTTAGATTGAGAGGCATTCCTATTGCTACTGCAGCCAGAGATAACAACGTCCCCAGGAAAACCCTTGATGACAGGGTCAAGGGATATGTTAAGGATGATGCGCAAATGGGAGGCCCTACGGCCCTGAAGAAAGAGCATGAAGAAATTTTATGCCAGTATATTGAATACATGGCTGGTCGAGGCTTTCCACTGACCATACATCAGATAATTCTATGGGCTTGGTGCCTGGACCGAACTTCTGGTGGAAGTGTGTTTGGGGAAAATGGACCCAGCTATGGCTGGTGGCTGAAATTCAAGGGGCGGTATCCTGAAATCGTACGACTCAGGCAACCAGATTCGTTTGATCGAGGTCGGGGGATCTTCAGCTCTGTAGAGTTGTTGAAAGAATATTTTCAACTGCTAAAAAGAGTTTTGGATGATGGAGACTTCCATCAACACCCAGAGGACATCTGGAATGCTGATGAAACGATTGTGGACCTCAACAAGTCCACAACAAAGGTGGTTGTACCCAGACAATTCAAGTTTGCACGTTCTCAGTGAGTATATGAGGAAGGTCTAAAATTTCTCTCAAGAAATACCACAACAAATAATTGGCTCAGGATCTAGTTACAATTTCTTTCATTTCAGGCAAGTGGCATCAAGTGAGCACATTTCACTTATGTGCTGTGTCAATGCTGCTGGGGTGGCTATGCCTCCATTTCTCATTTTCAAAGGAGCATTTCCAGGGGGTAGTTATGCACAAGGTGGCCCAGAAGGGGCCCTGTATGGAATTCAGGTTTGACTTGAATAATTTCAAATATAATATAGCGATAGAATTATCTGAATAATAAGGAGACTTGAACTTGATGAAATTCACAGGAGAGTGGATTCATGGATGGAACCCTCTTTCTGAAGTGGTTTGCGAACATTTTCTTGGCCAAGGCACACACTTCACCAGACCGCCCCACACTATTGTTGCTTGATGGACATGCCAATCATACACATCCGCATGTTATTCGTCTGGCAATTCAATCGAATGTCATTCTTCTCTGCCTTGTGCCACACACTACCCATATGTCAGCCCCTGGATGTGGCAGTCTATAAGTCTTTCAAGGTGAGACTTGGAAATGAACATGAAATAAGATAGGTTAAAAGTAGAATTGAATGGATTATTGAGAGAATTATTCAGATTTAGGTTATTGAGATAATTGAGAAAGAAGTAAAAGGAATTCAAAAGACAGAAGTAAAGAGAATAGAATCAAATGGATAGAGAAAAAAAAAGGTGGATAGAGAATCAAATAGATAGATAGACAATAAAATAGACCAATTACTTCATGTTAGGATGCTGAGCATCCTTAATGTAATGGACAATGTCTCATCAGGTCCATCTTTCTCGCCTTGTGAAAACTGGCCAAGCCATGAGGGGGAAACTATGGATCGCAAAAAAGGATGTACCCAGAATAATCACGGTTCCTTTTGAATAGTTGATGAGCATGAGCTCAATCAAGAATGGCTTCCGCAAATGTGGAATACATCCGTTTGATCCCAATGCCATCGACAAGAAGCAACTTCTCAAGTCCCAATTAATACCTGATGAGAATGTCGACCTTTCCATTCCACCACAAAGGCACCTGGTGGACATGTCCACACAAAACAGATGGAATCCAAGATATGCCAGATGACCTCCCATCTTCATCAAATACCATCATCCAGTCTCCAGCTCCAGCAGTCAGGCTTCAAACTCATCCCTTCATCAGGGCAGGGATTGTAAGCCAAGAGTTGGCAGATCTCTTTACAATCCCCGAAGAATATGTTCCTCCTGGACGAAAGCGTCCAATTCAGGTCTCAAAGATGATATCAGCACTCAAATTCAGTTTCATGAGGACAGGAAGAAAAAGAAGTCATCATCCAGACAAAGACACAAGAAGGAACCAAAGAATCCACAGCTTACTCAAAAAAAGGACTCGAGCTCTCCTCACATAGCTCCAAAGAAAACAAATACATCTGTAGATTCAGATGGCATCAGTGATGAACCCAATGATCCAAATATCTATTCAAGCTCTTCGGAGGGGAATTGGGAAGGGTAGGATAGTAATTGCCATCAGTGTGGGAAGAATTATTATCAGGAAACGGAAAAGAAGATGAAATGGGTTGGATGTGATGGTAAGAACTGTACCCGATGGAGCTGTGGGGATTGCCTGCCTGATGCATTTGATTATGCAACTGATTATTTCTGTCCACAATGTGTGGCAACATAATCTGTAAAGAGAAAGTAAGCTGGGATACCCAGCATATTGACCTCAAAGAATTCACTGATACAGGTCTTTGTACATTGTTTCTTATGGGCTTTGATTCTATTCCTTTCATCTCCTATCATTTTCATAGATCCACACATTTTAAAGCTGGCACAGAGCTATTTATGAACTTCTGGTGATACTTCAGTGGCACCAGTGCCTATCTTTTATGTTTACTCTGCCCCTTTTGGAGTTTTTTTTGCATTTTGAAAGCTTTTGTCCCCAAAAGTTGAATTTTTGAATTTTAACTTTTTTATTTTGTGACCTCTTTTATGTTCCATTTGAATGATTCCATTTCTTGTGATTCTACTGTGATCCCAGTTCAATTTTAGAGTTTTTTTTTAAATCTTATCTCATTTGGAAGTACAAAAAAAGGGGAAAGCCTCAGCAAAGGCTCAGATGTTTTTTAAATGTTTACCTTACCCTTTTTGGAATTATTTTTTCATTTTGAAAGATTTTTTCCCAAAAGTTGAATTCTTGAATTGAACTTTTATTTGTGACCTCTTATATATACCATTTCAATGATTCCATTTCTTATGATTCTACTGTGATCCCAGTTCAATTGTAGAGGGTTTTTTTTTTAAATCTTATCTCATTTGGAAGTCAAAATAAATAGCGAGGGAAAGCCTCAGCAAGGCTCAGATGTTTTTTTTTTTTCAAAAGTCAATGATATGTCGACCTCTGAATACTAACCAGGGAATGGGGAGCGGTGCATAGTAGGCTGCTTCGGTCAGTGGCGACTAGATGCATCTGCACGCGGAGGCAATTTGAGTGGCGAGTATCAAGAATCCGCTCTCGGAAGTCGCCACGCCCGGATGTAAAAAAAAAAAATCAGCGCTGCACTCACGTGCATGTGCATGGAGTGGTGGTCATGTTACGTAAGTCACATGCATGGCCTAAGTGTCTTAGGCCAGGATTGGAATGGAGCTCCATTCCCATAATAAAGAGAAAAAAGATTAAAAGTGGAACGTAATGGCGACTACTGTGTTGGTGACGTTAGACATTTCTCTACAAAAGTAAGTCAACATTATATCAGAACTTCAAATTTGATTTTTAGACTAATGGCCAGGTTTTGACCCACTATGCATTGACATCACTGGGGGTGCATGACAACTTCATTTGTAAAATAGCTGAGATGCCCAAAGTTACCTGCTTGAGGAGCCACAAGATCATCTTTCTTTTATTTGCTGCCAAACTCTAAAATTTGCATGTGCAGGGTGAGAAAAGGTGTGCAGAATATAATAGTTAGTTTTTCAGTTCCAGATCTGAAAGGGAGGGGATGAGCAAAATAGAGAAATTGAAAAACTAGAAAAAGTACACCCTGTTTAAATATAAGGAAAGCTAAATGAATAAATATTCTGTTATGATTTCAGTAAATTATGGGGAAACCTGTTTTTTCTTTTTTTTTTTGCTAATGGTAGAAGTACATGGTGCCCCCAGCATTTCCATCCCCATTTTAACTTGAAATATCTATTCTTTAGCCTCTCATAAAAGTGCTGTTCCTGGTGCATCTTGAGGTCAAGACATTGAAGATTCATTGCGAATCAATGGTCAGTACAAGAATGAGCTGCATTTGTTGAACTATGCATCAGAAATGGATATACATCTGTGCAGGCCTAGGGAGCATATAAAAAAAAATTAGTAGAGGTTAGCTTCTTCAAAACAAGTCATTTGAGAAGATTGGACTACTTAAGTACAAGTGGAAATGTGAATGATGCCCCTCATTCAGGACAGCCATGAACTTGAGAGGTAACAGTCTTTTAGACAGTAGAAGTAGTCCGAAATCACTGATACTTGTCACGTGATGAGAACATCCAAGTTGTCCTTGCATTGCATGTTAACCAGGGATTTTTACCAGTTTCTTTACAAGGTACAACTTGTGCAAGAGCCTATACTGATGGATAATGGAACCCAACTGGGTTTATGCCAAGTTCACAAGTCTTAGTCCAGTCTCTAATATATTGAGTTTGAAAGCTGCATGGGTGTCCTGTGGGGCATCATCCATGTATCCACCAGCACCTACGTTGTCTGATATTTACAATTTCACCTAAATCTGTTGAGCCAAGACAATACAGTCCTTATTTATTGTAAAAGCACCTACTGGTGATGAAGTGGAGGAAACACTAGAGTGCTGTCCTTCCAGGTCACTGAGATCATGTTGAATTCTTCTGTTTATATTCATTCCTTGGGGTGCTTGTCTCTTGCATACAGTTTTCATGACCCTATTTCCAACGAATAGCAGATGGATCCATGAAAATCAATTCAGAGTTTTCTGAAAGGAAAGAGACCACTTATGGTCCTGCTCATGTGTCTGTGTGTCACACTTTGGCTGACTTTGGTTGTCCAACAATGACTAAGGAAATGTTAGCCTGACCAATGTGAAAATTGGCAAGCAGGTAGATATAAAGAAGATTCAGACTGAGTTTGTTTTGTGTCACATTTGGACCCAAATCAGCATTTTTAAAATTAATTTTGGATTTGAAATTTGGCCATATAGCAGAATGCATGAATACCCATGAGCCCTTCAGGATCATAATGTGCATGCATGCATGACCCAGGACATAGGCACAGTGCTATGTCAACAACCAGAGTTATCAGTTCCCTACCAACTTTCATGACGAGTGGTTCCAAGCACGCACAACCCTCCATCCTCCCATCGTTTCATGAGCAACTTGGGTAGATTTTCAAACATAACTGAAAAATGATGTTTTTGATGGTGAAGGACTGGAAATAGGTGGGATTTTGTTCAATTAGGTGTGAAAGTAGGATCTCATTAAATGAAAGGAGGCCCACTACTGGATTGGTCTTTGCCCATCTTGTTTTTTAAGGAACTTCCATTTCAAATGTCATTCTTATCATAGATTGTTCATAACTTTGATATGACTCAATGGATATTTGCAGCCCTCTTGACTTCTGAAAAAATTAAAACATGCTTCATCCTCAGGAAATTTGATGGGATATGCCATAAGAAATCATTAGATGATCTCAGAGTTGTTGATCTTTTTGTCATACCCTGCAAACTCAGAGTGACATTAAAAGGAGGGAAATTGTAAATAAATAAAAAACTTTATGGAACCTCTCTGGATTGGTATTCATTGTTTCATTAGGAATGAGCTAATGAAAACCATCAAGAGACATCCAACACAATAAATACATTTAAATATAGGAAGGGCTTGATGTGGTCTTCATGACTGGAAGGGGGAGTCCTTGAGTTTTTACTCAACCCAACAACTAGTAGGAGCTCTTGTCCATTCTCAATTCTCAACAATAAAAAAGGTCTGTTAGGACACTGAGTGAACTGATTTGTTTGTGTTCTACTGCAGCATGACAATGTTGAACCACATACCAGCCAACAAACATAACTTTTCTTTAGCTGATGTGAGTTTCGAGGTGCTACAACACCCTTTGTACTCACCAGGTCTTGCACCAAGCAATTACTGTCCCTTTGGTGCCATGAAGAAGCCCCTCAGAAGACAAAGATTTTCTAATCTACAGGCACTTTACTCTGCAGTGCAACAGTGAGTTCAGGCTACCCCAAAAACATAGTTTAAAGAAGGACTAAACAAACTTCCAGAGCACTGGCAAAAGTGTGTGTCAATTAATGATGACTTTGTTGAAAAGGTACAGTAGCCCTTGCTTGGCAAAAATTCTTATTAATCAGTGTCGCTGAAAAAACAAGCGGCTAGAGAACGGTAACTTCCAACCAATCAAAATCTTCCGGTCCGTGACGTCATGTTGTGTTCCGTGGACTGGTGAAATGCACCACGTGGTTGTGTGTTTCTGTCTTTTCCATGATCTTTGTTACAGGCTACAGGTGCTTCCTCTTCCTATGTTATATTCTGTAGATGCGTCTCTCCCCACTGTATAGAGCATGCTTAGGCCTTATGATGTGGTGGCACTATTACATCAGTGATATCGGTTAGCTTAGGACGTCCAAACTGTAAGGATATGACAAGTTCAGCATGAAAGAAAGTACAGAATTTAACAGTCTGCTTTGTTAACATCAATAATTGGTGCATTACTGACTAAATGTTTTTAATTTGTCAGACTTTTTTTGCTTTTGGCTTCGGCACTCATGCATGAGGGGACGTCCCATGCACAAGTGTCCAAATCCAGTGGAAAATTGTCTGATTGCAGTGAAAAACACTGCAGCTCACTGGTCCAAGTCTGCGATGGGTGAGATGCTAGGCCTAGGCCAACTGTGATAGCCCTAGAACCTTTGGATTAAGAATGAAGAATGCCCCTTTGATATTCTTCAACAGACGTGCAGGCTTCCAAGCTCCAGATAGACTGATAACCAAGTTATATTTCATTACATGAACCTAGAAGATGAAGCTTAAGGATTTTTTCTTTTATGCCATTTATATGCCATGTGCCATCCATGCAATTTCACCACCTGAAAATTAGGGTGGACATTTTTTTCCATGAAGCTTGAAGGTCTTTGAAGAATTTATGCATGTGTGATGGTCAAATGTAAAAAGTGTTTTTGAGGATCAAAGAGGATTGCATAGGAAGTGATAGTAAGTGCCATGGATGTGTTCATGTGCCCATATTTCTAAAAACATGAAAACATTAATAACCAATGAGTGAAATGGGTGTGTGATCACTTCCCTGGGAATTTCAACACCTCTCAGCTATAATTTGACTCACCACAGGATCCTGTGACTTTTCCTACAATTGAGAGTATCTTGGAAGTGCTTGGTGTAACCTCATTAGTTCTTCAGGCTTCCAGTATTCAATTGAAATATCTTGCTCTCAATACTTAACCACCAGTGAAATTATTGTCATCTTCTAAGAAACTCTCAATACAATTTGGCTGGACCATGAAGGACAAAAATCAACTAAGTGAACACTTGCAGTGAATTGATTGTTCGGTGTCCCTAAATTCTATGAGTGAGAATTTGAGATACTAAATCCATTGTTGAATCTGTCAAGATATGATACTGGATAGAGAATTCGCTTTATTAGCTAAGAGGAACTAATAAATTGCTATAACAGCAGATATTTAGGATTCATTTTTAGATTATTGTTTATCTTTGAAAGTATAGGGCTTAAAAAATAATTTGCCTGTCTATGGAAATAATTGTATGGTATTTTATTGTTGATTCAAACCTCCATCAGCTTTTGGTGCCATTACTATCAGGATCTCCCCTAGTAGATAAGTGATTAATCACTTGTTATGATATGAGCATGCTCTGAAACAAGTCCAATGGATATTCCAGCCTGTGAAGGTTGGTATTCAATGTTCAATGATAGGAATGGTTCTTTTTTTTTTTCTACTTGTTATAAAAGGTTCCTCTCTTCATCTTTGCCATTCAGTATGGTCCCAAAGTGTAATGTGGTGCTTAAGTCAAGCAGTGCATGAAGGCAATCAATGCTTCAAAAAAAAGACAATTCCACTTAGACAGATGAGCTCTTGGGTGGTTTTGGCATGGAGGATGGAAACTTCAGTAGGATCACTGAAGTTCTGAGATCTGAAAGGATGTTCAGTACATAGTCCTGGAATATTGAGTTTTGAAAGCATTATCCCATCTACTATTCACCTGATGACTTTTCAAAACAACCTTTTAGCAGAATATGCTGAAACCTTATGTATAACTTGTGGATCAATTTTAAATGTCTGGAAAGTATTTTTTAAATATATATTCTTGCTTTAAGTATCTTCAGAAATCATTCCTTTGGAAAGAAATTCAGGAATTTCACTTGATTCCCCCACACATGAAACAGACCACTTTGCTGACTTTAAAAAGATATGCTTTCTTTGTTGGAAGAAGCATCTATACTTAGTTTTTATTGATGAGTCTATGGCATTACTATTATAGTCTATTGATTGAAATGCTGGTGTTTTTTTAATGACATTCTGTTCTCTTTGTTCATTATCCTTGCTCAGTACTATATTTTCTACCCACCCTCAACTAGACCTAGTTTATTGTTTTGCATCTGTTGGTGAAATGATTTTAGGTTTTTTCTTTTTTCCTGAATAAATGAACTGATCAATCTAGAACATATGTACATGTTATTGGGAGACTTCTACCTTCTACAACCTGGTGCATTTCCAATGTGACTCTAGATTTTTTGCTATCAAAGGTCGACACAAAACACTCCATGTCAAGAACAAATAAATTATGAGCTATGGATTTGGCTCAAACAGAAGACATGCAGCTAGGCTCACTAAAAAGAAGTGATGCCTAAGGTGTGCTGAATGTGAAGAAACATTTTCTTCAAGAATCACGCACCGCAGGCACATTGAAGAACATTGCCTCATAATTCAAAAAGAGATTCTCACATTCATTTCAGAAGGAGGCATGTTGATAGGCTAAACTAGGTTGTATTTTTTTTGGGACACCTGGAATTAAGCCTGAATGTTTTCTTTAAAATTTATATAATTTAGTAAGGATACCAGTATTCACACACTTTTCACACTCTTTTTCCATTTAGCCTTCCATTCCTGGTTATCAGAAGAAGAGAAGAAGGAAAAGTGTCACTTTGTGACAACAACCTCTGGGGGTACTAAGAGGCTCAAGAGTGGGTCAACAAAAAGAATTTTGGACTGTAACAGGAGTGGCTGTTATGCAACAAAAGGCAATCAGATCCGATGTCTCAAAGCCCAAGGCAAGCTGTAGTCCTGTTTCTGGTGCCCTATCATTGGTAGTTCATGATCATGAAAAATATTATGCATTCAGAATACTACTTATTTCAAAGCCATGTAACTTTAAACAACATTGTGAAATCAGCTTATGTGTTCATATGAGCCTAATTCCATCCCTAGATGTGCTAGAACATGGTAATCCTTTTTCCTGTTTAAATGCATCATTGGCTCTGCCATTGTTGTTGGAAAATATATTCATTGTTTAATTATTGATCTGTTTTATATCTGTGCCTGCAGAAGCCATGTTACCTATGTCATTATTGGTACAACCCTAACCAATACCATACCAAATCATTCATGAAAACTTAGTCATGATTCTCAGGTTCATGCAAAATTGAGGCTCACTGTCCAGCCTGGACAGTGAGGACTCATTGGAAGTTATCACCAATGAAAATGGTGAGTTGAATGTCACATACTACGGGACTCATCACAAGCATGACCATCTCCTGTCTCATGTACCCCTCAATAAACAGGAAAGAGCTGCTGTTGCAGGTAAGAGTACCTGAAGAGCTGAAAAGTCAATAGCTTCTTTTGCTTGACTCATTTGTTTCCACAGGAAATTCTTTCAACAATTTGCTTGAGAAACTTTACTCATGAACACCTTTTATAAATGCGAATTCTTCTGAATCCCCCCTCTGAGATCTACCTTGTGGAAGCCACATACAGGGTGCAGCACAATGAACTTAACTCGGTTTCTGTAATGATAAAAAATTGTTTATTTTTTGTTTGGGATTTTTTCTATTGCACAATAATCAAGTACCTCTGTGGCCTAGATGAGATAGGTTTCAATGTGGCCACCTTCTTGCACAATGACCTGTTCAAGCTGTTTTTTTTTATTGCCCAATTACCTTCCCATAGGTTTCTGCTAGGATATTTTTGTTGGCTTCTTGAATGGTCTTTTCAAGGGCTGAGGGCTGACCCTCTCTCATACTCTTTTTCAAACTTTTGTACCACCTCTGATGGTGACCTATGGGTAAACCAGTAGTTTTCAACAATGAATATTCTTTGTTCAGGAGTGAGTGAATTGTTGGCCTTTTTACTGAAAAATGAACAGAATTTCAAAAATTCATAAATCAAAGGGCCTTTGAGATACAAAAGTCATATTCTGGGGATAGTTAAGGTGGTCCCTCAGCAACTAAACAAGACCAAGATGACAAAATTTTTAAACCTCTTACCTGAGTGCCGGTAGAAAAAGCAATAAACTTTCAGAGAATTGGCTTATTTTGAATGATAATTTTTCAAAATTTGAAATTAAGAACAGAGGCAATGAAAACAGCTTTAAACAATGCTACAAGGTTGGAACTCAATGGTGACTAGGCAAAATCTTGGTTACTCCCATACGCCAACAGATGGTGCCTGTTTTAGTGAGTTAAGTTCATTGTGCTGCATCCTGTATATTGGATACTGTTGGAAGGGATTTACAATTCTCCTGTCTCTGGAGCTGATGATTATTTACTTTAATTAGTTTCTTTCAATCCATTAATTGCAAGTAGAATAAATAAGACAACTCTTCACAATGGAAAGTTCTGAACAGGTCTTTCCTTATGAAGTGCCTCTTTCACTTCCCTAAATAGGAGCACTAAAAACTGGTAGTACATGGTAGTACTGGATTCCAAATTGAAATCTGTCATTGATATTGGTTTCGGAAATACTTTTTAAATGTATGTGTGCCTCATAAAATGTCTGTGAAGATTGGTCAGAAATGCAATGGCAATAATTTACCATTCCTTAAAGAAATTAACAGATGAACTCATTGAATGAGTTCAACTGTTAATTTCTCAACCATTGAATGACTCAATGGTTGAGTTCCTTGCCTTTCATTTACAAGGAAAGCTAGTTCAAGGAGTCTCAAAGGTTCACATACTCCATGATGCAAGAGTCCTCACTGGAGGAGAGCTCAGTCGGCCCCAGCTGTTGAAAAGAAAGGACATCAACAATATTGCTCAGAGCTATGGTATTTCCACAACCCCATTTGGAGTAACACTTGAAGATGAATGGGTGAGACATGTCCTCTGCTGTTTGAAAAGATATTGTCAACCATCAACATTTTGTTGAGATTGTGAAAGATATCCTTATCTAAACAATGCACTACTTGGCAGGCCAATGATGGTCAATATGTTTGCACATTTGTTTTTGACTCATTATTTATCTCAGCCTTAAAATATAATTTTTTAAAGTCATAATATTGTCATGTCTTAAGGCATGTGATGAAACTATAGTCTCATCACAATGACAGAAGTATCCTTGGCTAAGGATTTCCATGATTGCAATCCAATAGAAGATATTTTAGGATACCATTTCATTAGCGGAGAATTGTGAAAAGTTACTTTCCTCAATTAAATGTGTTGTTTATGGCTGTCTAGTGTGTTCTTACCTTAAATTCTCCAGACTTGCTGTGTTTCCTCCAAGATGGATTACTCTCTGCATGGGAAGGGTTAAAGACATCTCCCATTTCAGAATTATTTTTTTCCCAGCAGTAAGCACTAAGAATTATGGTGTTTGTAAGGATTTCCATGATTGCAATCCAATAGAATATATTTTAGGATACCATTTCATTAGCGGAGAATTGTGAAAAGTTACTTTCCTCAATTAAATGTGTTGTTTATGGCTGTCTAGTGTGTTCTTACCTTTGATCTTAGCATTTTTTTAAATTTACATTAAACCATGTCATGCAGAATGGAGGCTATTGTTTAAACTGAGAGTTGTCCTACCAGTGTGTATTATTCTCATGTACTTTCAACATTCTATGAAAATGTGGACATTATGCCAGGTCTTCCATGAAAATATGCGGTTTAAAAAAAAAATAATATTGATAACTATGGGAATTTTTTCTTAAATAAAACATTCAAGGCTGAATTCAATTGAGCCTCAAAATCTATGAGAATGCACACCACAAACTATGTGGCTTCTTATTTCCACCTTCCCACTATTATATTTCCTTGAAAGAAGCTTTTTAACATATGAATAATATCCCTGATGAAATATAAAAAAGTCTCAAATATTTTTTTTTGACATGAAAAAGGTGAGAGTACAATAAATGTTGCTGTCCAACTTCATTCATTCATGTACTAATGTGTATATTCTTTATTAGTGAAAAGGTATGGGAATGTCTTAGTTTAACCTATAAAGGGCAGATTTAAATGTCATAAGCGAACCCTGCCAGCGGGTGTTGTTGGCATCCCTTTATATACATTTGGTTCATCGTACAAAAAAAGTATATATCTTTCACCTTAAGTACTATTCAAATGAAAGGAAAGGTATCAGTGTCTAAAATAAATAAAGTATGTACTCCATTATTCTTTTGATTGAGGAGATCCCATTTGCAAGTCTAGGAATACTTTTCTTGGGATTGTGTGAATCCCATTCCAGAGTTAAAGGTTTAAGACAGATTTATTTTCATCTGCCTCTGCTTTACTCCTCATTTTATGAACATTTTATGATACTCATGCTAGCCTCCAAAAGGATGATTTCATCCTGGCCATCATGACATCATTCCAGAGAGAGATGTTGAAGAAATTTGGGGGAGACAGGGTATGTCAAACAAAATATTCAGTGTTAACTGTACTAATTGAACTAGAAAGCAGTCAAGAATTATGGAATATATAAAAAACTCATAATGGTCTCACAAGTTGGAATTTAATTTTAGGTAGACAATATCTTGAGTAGTTACAACATCCCTCAGTCTGGCCTCGTGGGGAAGGTGATGCAAAGAAACATTAATCGTATGTGGTTTAAAGTTGTAAAGTTATAAGGTGCTTTTCATGCCTTCTGAAGGCTGATGAGAGTCTTCCCATTGAACATATAAATACCCTAGGCATGCTAATATTATTTGATAAAATTATAATGAATATTAGGAAGGTCAGTTCCCTATGCACATAAAATTACGCTTGGTGTATTTTGCAGGGTAGGCCAAAAAAGGGACATGT
Source organism: Darwinula stevensoni (assembly GCA_905338385.1). Taxonomy (NCBI): domain Eukaryota; kingdom Metazoa; phylum Arthropoda; class Ostracoda; order Podocopida; family Darwinulidae; genus Darwinula; species Darwinula stevensoni. The sequence goes on along the minus strand of CAJPEV010001784.1, from coordinate 5,807 downwards.
CATGATCTATGCATGATTCATAGGTCAAATGCAAAATGGCAATTCGTTTGGTGTCAATATTTATGTTTGAGGAATATAATGATTGATCAATTTGAGCAATTTTTATGTTTCCGTATATTTTTGGATAGCATACACACACAATACATTTTCAAAGCTGCCCAACTTAGGTCATAGTTGCAGGAGCCACAGGAGTGTGCTCTAGTGTTTCTGATCCTGGGAAATGGACTTCAGCAAAGGAGTGGAGTGCCAAGCCTATCAAGGAGAGCCTCCTCTTCATTGGACTTGAGATCTCTCAATACGAAGTAGCTGCATGACTTGGGAGGTTCTCATGGACAGTGGCACTCCACATCCTATAACAGTACATAACACTAGCCACCAGGCATATAAACCTAATTTCTGCAGCTCATATCCATAATAAGCTTCTTTAGAAAAATGGCCAAAGTTCTTTAGGTAATCCATTGACACTAAGGATGCACTGCACTGGATTTCTCAAAAGAACCATGATATGGGTCTTAAGACAATGAGTTTCATTCCAGCCACAATGAATTGAGAGGCAAGCTGATTTGTTGCACTCTGGAGCTCCTGTGTTGACTGGGTCTAAAGCCTAGGACTCCCACCATCAGCAAAGAGAAGTTTCTCTACATTTACACCACCAATATTGTCCCCTCCAGCCCTAGGCTGTGCCTAAAAATCTTATCCATATACTGTACATATTCCAGGAACAGGAAAGGAGAGAAAAGAATGATGATGGAGTTTAATTTATGCCGAGAAGGAGTCCTTCACTCATCCCACTCACTCAAATGCAGTTTTTGCAACCACTATATGAGGCCTGAATAACCTGCTTTAGCTGACTTAATCCTGTACTCCTGCATTACCTCCAGTGACTTTCCTCAAAGCCCATGGTATTGCACATTTTCCAAGGTTCACAAAGCACACATAATCATTCTTGGCATGCTCCCAATACCCCTTCAGATTTGGGTGAAAAAATGCTGGACTGTGATGCTACATCCTTCACAAAAGCTGTTCTGGCCTTCCTTGATGGTTTCACCAACTATTATCTGATGCTCTCTTTTTTAGTGCCTTGGTGTAGACTTCACCAGGTGCACTAAGAAAAGTAATCCCATGGTAATCATAGTACAACCCCCCCAAGTTCATGTGTTCCATGTCTAGTCATAGGTGTTATCCCTGTATTCACTGCAGTTTGATCTAATCTATGCACTCATTGATTCCCAAGACTTTCAGTGCTCAGATTTCATCCAAAATAAATTTTAAATTCTCCAGACTTGCTGTGTTTCCTCCAAGATGGATTACTCTCTGCATGGGAAGGGTTAAAGACATCTCCCATTTCAGAATTATTTTTTTCCCAGCAGTAAGCACTAAGAATTATGGTGTTTGGTAGTCTGAAGAGTAAATTACCTTCATGTATAGTCTGCCAGAATACTTGGCTATTGGGAGCAGAGCAGTTGTCAGATTCCTCTTTGCTTGTTGCATTTCTTCCACACTTTCTTTTCCACTTCAGCTACAGCTTAAGAGTAAATTACCTTCATGTACAGTCTGCCAGAATACTTGGCTATTGGGAGCAGAGCAGTTGTCAGATTCCTCTTTGCTTGTTGCATTTCTTCCACACTTTCTTTTCCACTTCAGCTACAGCTCCATGGCCATGTGCCCATTGGCCAGAGTTAATGTCTCAGTGTCAGAAGTCTGTGGAGGTAGTTTTTAACTCATCATGGGGAGGTTAAGCTCTCCATGTTGAGGTAAATTCAAGCAATTTTCATCTCACTTATTTTCCAATGCTTTTAGCTTTCAGTGCCAAAATATGAAAGGGTTTGCTCATATTTGAAATGGCTTTTTAGCCATTTAGTGAAACATTTTTTAGTTTGATCCATGTTTTACCTTCATATCCATATTAGTCCCACATTTCTGACAAAATGATCACACAAGCAGCTGTGCTGAGTGTCTGGATGAGGACTCCAGACTTTACTGAATCAAACGTGTGACCACAGAACTGCCAAACCTCAATCCAGAAATGTATTCTTTTCTGCTTGGGGACTTGTAGTCTATCAGCATCACTAATCACTGAATCAATGACATTACAGATATACCATGGGACACAAATGGGAGAGCATCACAATAACTTTTTCTGGTGACAGCAACTGAGCAATGGCATCCACATTTGCTGGTTGTGGTTGACACCCATGGGGAAAATATTAGTGAAATTTTTTGTTGTGAAACTACAAAGTGTGAGCTTTTGTATCCTTGATGAATTTGACCTGTATGTAGATTATAATCAATAAAATAAATACTAAGTAAATGTATGCTTATTTGGCACACCCTCTTTACTGATGTCACTTTTATAATTGTTTCTTTACTCCCAGGTTTGCCTTGATGCCACTCATGGTATGACTGGTCATGACTATCAGCTTATCACATTGCTTGTGTTGGATGATCAGGACCAAGGCTTTCCAGCTGCTTTCTGCCTTTCAGCTAGGGTAGATGCATTGGTTCTGACACATTTTTTCAATTGCATGAAAGAGGTGGTGGGACCAATAATCCCAAAAGTCTCAATAACAGACAATGCACCAGCCTTCCGCAATGCATGGTTCCATGTAATGGGATCGTGCCTATTCATTTTGTGTGAATGGCATGTGCTGCACTCATGGCAAGCAAACATGAACAAAATCAAGGATCAGGAAAAGAGACAATCTACATACACAGCTTTAAAGACATGCATGCAAGAATGCGACACAGTCACTTTTGTTAAGATGTTTGACTGCCTTCTGCAGAAAATGCAATGAAGACCCTGACATGACTTTCTTTGGTACCTATCTACAAAGACACTACAGCCAGAGAACTGAGGCTTGGGCTTTTGCCACAGGGAAGGACTTAGACTGAACACAAACATGCGTATAGAAAGATTCCACAGGACCCTGAAATATGACTATCTTGACGGAAAGAAAGTGAGACGATTGGACAAGACAATACATGCACTGATGACCTTTCTGAAGGACAAACAATTTGACAGACTTTGGACTCTTCAGCTTGGAAATTCAAAACACACTGAACGCATGACAGGGAACATGAAGCGGCACAAGGCTGCTCTGAGTTCGGCTGATCATGTTAGTCCAAGAAATGAATCAACATGGACAATGGCATGTGACACTACAGATGGACTGTATGAAGTTTTCCTGGACAAAAGTCACCATCATTCAACATGCATTCAGCTGTGCCGGACATGTGACCTTTGTTCTGAAAATTACACCTGTACTTGCTATGACAACCGCCATGGAGGTTGGGGGTGCAAGCATGGCCATGCTGTTTGCATAAATCAACAACATTTCCTCACCTCCAGTGCCCAGACACAACAAATACAAGCCCTGAATGTTGATAGGGAAACAAATCACCTTACTGCTTGTGTGGGCAAGTCATCAATAACTTCACACCCAGATGTTCAAAAAGTTGTGGCAACATTACAAAGCCTCCTTGGCAAACAGACTGTCTAGAATCTGCAACACCTGGGAGTATTTCATCAATACTTGATCATTTAAAAAATGGACAAAACCTCTTCTCTCTTTCTAAGGAATCAGCCAACAAAACCATTCCTGCTCAACCCACCTCCACATCACAGCCATCCAATGCAAAGATTGAAAAGCAAAAGAGGTTTTTCTCTGTAAAACACATGAAAGAAACAAAAAAAAATCTTCATAATCCTAATAGAGAGGAAACTGAAGATTTCAGGAATGAATTGCTTGGCCTACCAGCAAAACTGCGATGCTCGGAATGAGCATTCCTACAGTCAGCAAAATTAGCCTTGCTTTCAAATTGCTCAAAATCACAACTTGTTTGAATCTAAAAAGAACTGGAAAATTAATTATTTTCTCTGTTGTGTTATGAATCTATATATTCATTTAATGTCTTTCTAGCTTTTCTGACTTGACCATCAGTCATTTAAAGGTTTTTGTGACTGGAGTATCCATTCCTATTACAAATTGTTTCATTTGATTTGAATAGCCCCATGATATTTTTAAACTATTTGTCTTGACATTCATACCACTGCTGGAGATAGGTCTTTGTCTCTACTGAATGGATTCAGGAATTCTATATATGTATATATCAAACACCAACAGCTGCAGAGAAAAGACCTCCAAAATTAGAAACCATGGGGAAAAATGGGTGAGCATCAATTGTGCCAAATTCATTTTCTCTCAATATCAGTGGACTCCATGATGAGAGTGAAGAGGCATTTCAAAATAAAGTGATAGTTTAAATTTTAGCCATAGCTCATGCAAGCATGGTTTTGAGTGTTTGAGAGCTTATGCATAGGTGTGCATGATGAGGATAGAGATTTTAGGGCATCCTTAGTAGCCAGGGACAACATTATTTTATTTAGTCATGGGTGGGTTCAGCCTTGAATTTAGGGTCCAGGAGGCTATAACTGGGAAGGTTAAGGGCCTGCTAGAAGATGGTGCTTATTGTAGCAGAGGCAACCTTGTTAAGGTGTTTGCCATCAGGCAGGTACCCATAATTGATCACTTCAGCAGACATATATTGAGACAGTCGGGGGCAGAGAAGTAGAAGTTCATCAGGAAGAGATTGAATCATATAACAGCAACAATGGACAGGAAGAAAAAAGCCATATATTTAGGGAGGATATCAAGGCAGGACTGAAGGAGAGATTTGTGGAATTCTTCACATCATCAAGACCTTGGGAATTAGGAAAAGGGGATGCTCTAGCTGGAACATAGGAATTACATATGATAATACCCCCACCATAGTGAGGGTTGATGCACTGCAACAGCCCGACTTAGAAAGGTCAGTATCTCCTATAATAAATGGTACATATTGCACATTTGCAAGGGCAAACTTAGATAGCAGCAGAGCCAAGTGTACAAAGATACAAACAGTCCACTGTAGCACCAACCATAAAGCACATTTTAGAATCCTTTCTTCTGTCAGGCAATGTTGAGTGATTGGCTTGATGGTTGAATCTAAGATTAGATGTTTTTTGTTCCTTTGTTTCCTTTATGTGCTATTATGTTGTCCTTATTTACAATATAAAATTTTATATCCAGTTGAGTGTGAGTATGTAAGTGAGACAGTGGTGGGTATGTTACCTCCCTTTCCTATCATTCTAATGTTTGGTCAAGAGGTTCATGTGGGATGAATGAGAGGAAGATCGTATTCACATATATGTACACACAAAGAAGAATGATAAGAGTCCACCATCTCCTGGAGGTCTGAGTTTTTTTAATATTATTTCTTCATGGCCCAGTCTGGAGGATAACTCTTGGAAGAGATGGCTCCTCCCCATTGTGTCCTTGATGGACACCTCTGTCTCAGGGCCCACAAAGAGTCGGTGTTTCTGGACCCTCTGGGCACGAACGCATATGGGTGAGAGGAGGCGTTGGTTACTTCTCCAGGATTCTCTTTTTTCTTTTATATTTGCAAACTGGACCTACCGATGCTCTACCCTTCAACGCCTGACCGAACTAGCCCATGAAACCGTCGCTATCCAAACGGAGGAAGTCCGACACTTGTCCTTCCCCGATTATATGGGTAATCGCGAGCGAGAGGGATGAACAACGTCAAGAGGGGCCCTCCGTCTAGGCCTATTATACCACTACTGATGGGAGGCATAGGTCAGTCGGGGTCTGCTTGACTATGGCCTTTAGAGAGACTTTGAAGCTCACCATACGGTTGATTACTTCATTATTCGTCGGCTTCCTGGAGTTTGCACGACAGAAATGGTTCACACTTTCCACAAGGCTTTGATGGGTGCGGGGACTGACCATCTGGTGGCTACTTGTTTT
>CAJPEV010001783.1:37727-57641 GCA_905338385.1 Darwinula stevensoni | reverse complement strand
CGCTTTGGGTTTGTCGACTATGTCAGTGTCTCCGATGTCGTCACATCCCACATCCTCAGAAGACATGGTGAAGATACTGAGTGCCCAGGCACTCAGAGCAGAGGGCACAGTCATGGCGCAAGTCGAACCCACAAATTGCAGATATTGGTCCTTGAGTCCGGATTAAATACATTCCGGTGACTTCCAGAAATCCTTCGGTGTTCCCCGGGCGGTGGGCGTCACCCCGAATGGAAATGGGGAAGATAGTTAACAATGGATTTTATTTTTAGAAATGGCTATTCAGGTATGGTGCTGCGGCGGCGGTATGATGAGAGGCGATATCCTACGGTTTCCATACCGTGGCGATAATACCGAGAAATATTGAAGGGGTCGGTATGCTCATCACGAGAACCGAATACCGCACGGTATGATGAAAATACCGGTATACCGCAACGCCCTAATCTCCGTCCTGTTGCCTTCGAATCAACGGCAAGCCTTGCGAGACGTTAGCTTCGGGCCTTTGTCTTGTTGGAAGATGAAGCCAACTTGTCGCATCTCGTAATGATCGACTCGAGCGAACACGTGATCGCCCAGGATACTGGTGTACAGTTCGGCGTCGATGCCTCCATCGATGCCACCCATCCAGTCGACGCCTTGGGTCTTCATACATTTGCCTACACTGCCGAACTTGGCCGTACCTTCAACATGCTTAGATCATGACGATTAGAGATTAGAGCCCAAACATATCGAGCAGCGATTGAAGTTCGCTCGCAAGTACCAGCATTAGACGATACAAGATTGGTTCGGCGCGAATTTCTCTGACGAAACCAACATCAATCGTCTGGGTTCTGACGGGCGCATTTGGGTTTGGAACGTGCCTGCTACGAGTATTCAACTTCATTTTAAGAAATCATCGCGAGAGCTTGTGCTTACCCGTCTGTCGCAATGGAGAAATTTGACCACCGGGCCGTGATCCCTAAACTTTTTCTGAAGGGCTTAAGTGCGAAAGACATCCACGCGGCAGCAGACGTTGGGAAATGATGCACCGAGTTATTCGACCGCGAAAAAGTGGGTGGCAAATGTTAAACGCGGGGAAAAGTGAGCTTGGAAGACGAACCCCGATATCATCACGGGCGATCGTCGGGTAACCACACGGGTCGTCGCACAACGTCTTGAAATAGCGAAAGAGCGTGTCTTTCGCACTTGAGCCCTTCAGAAAAAGGGCAGAAAATGACGGCCCGGTGCTCAAATTTCTCCATGTGGAATGACGGCTACGCCCGAGCTCTTCAAATGATTTGTTGAAAGTGAACCACTGAGAGTATTGTCATGAAACTGTGTACATATAATCATCAGATGTTAAGCTACAACGTACAGGGTTGTGCAAAAGTTCTTCCCTTACGTAAGAGATAGAGGTTTCCTGAATAAAGGGAAAACATGTAGGAAAGGGGGAGATGCTAGGATCGAAATTGTGATAATTTGGGCCGACATGTACCTTTGAGAGGCCCTTGGCCAATCGCTAAGGACGATATTACGAATCAAGAAGCTCAAGAGTTGGCGGCTGTCGAACTATTTGCCGACTCGCACACTGAAATGAACTGAACTCGCACACTGAAGAAATGAGAGAATTTAAAATAAAGTTCTTGTTATCCTATAAAATGAAAGAGATTTCAATCAACTTTCTCTAGACACGTTTCATGTATTAGAAATGATTAGAACCACCTTCCCCTCCCTTTTGATGATCCCTTCATCGCAGAGACGTAACAATAGATAATTAGCAAAAAAATTCGAGGTTTTGCTTGAGGAAATGAAGTTGGACACGGTTAAGTCTGGAAAGTGAACGTGATGTTCCCTTCTTCCGCCCTCCGGCTAATTGCTTTGATGGATTTTTCCCACAGAATCCCTTGACCTATCCGGTTGTGTCGGTTGCCTTCGCCAATGTTCCACCTCCAGTCTTCCCGATGATGCTTCGAAAGAGAGCCACGGAGGCTCGGTCAGGTGAGTTTCTTCTTTCCCAACTCTGAAATGCAAGTCGGGCTGTTGTGACACTCAAGTACGTGAGCTTCCCGCAAATGCACATTGAGAACACAACGTGTTAATTAGTTCAATGATGACAGGAAGCGGGTAAGAATGGTATGCGACAATATTCAGAAGTGCGGTCCCAGAAGGCTTCTCTCGCTTCCAAATAAGAGCAAGAGCAGCGCAAAATGTCTTTTTTTTTTAAAGCAAAAGGATTCTTCCAAAAGTTTTGCTTCTTTGATAAGTCCGGAGACTTATTAATTTGCTTGAAACATCACACACTTCATGAAGTTTCTTCCATTACCTGAAATGCATGGTTCTATTCTGGTGAAACAGCGTTGAAAGCACGTTTCAAGGTATTGTGTGGTGCGTGTGATTCACACCTGGTTCATTTCATCATGAGGCTGCTCCTCGAACATGCAACTTTTTCCATTCAGTATTTATCTTCCTGCGAGAGAAAGAAGCATCGTCGAGCTAAATCTGGAGAATGTGATGGGTGAAACAGTGTCTGGAGTCTAGGTTCTTCTAAAAACGGTTTTGTTCTGATGGTTGAAGTTGCCTGGTGCATGTCCTGGCGAAGTGGGTTCCTCGTAGTCCTGGTTTTTGGTCGCTGTTCTCTCTGAGCTTCAAACATTGCAGGCATGCGGAGATCTGCATGCGAGCCTCTAGTATGGGCCTCATCAAGATCGAAGAACTTCAATAAGTCAGGCGGTGAAGTGAAACAGCGTCTCTCAATTGGGTGTTGTGAAGGTAGAATTTCTTCGCATGATGCCATTCAGGCGTTTTGACCTCATGCTCATGACCTCATGCCATCTAAATTCTTCAGAATGAATCAGTGAACTGTAGAAAGGTTTGGTCCTTGGTCTTCAGTCGGGCGATGCGTGATAAAAAAAAGAAATCCTCCATACCTGCACAACTCATCGCTACAATTTTCGGACACGAGGCAACAAATTTTGCAATTTAGTCAACCTCCAGGAACTCGAGAGAAACTACAGGATTAAAAAACAGTAATTGAAACATATTTAATGCATCACTTCTAAAACTTTCGGAACAAGCCTCGTACAGTAAGCTTATGGAAATTCTCATTAGCTGAAATTAGGATTTGTTTCAGAAAAATGCTGAAAACAAACCATTTCACGCCTAACAACGGGAATTCGAAAGAAAGTGCCCTTCGCTTATACAAGAGCTGATCTCACCTTAGGAAATGCATCTATGTCCTTTTACAGGTCAGAGGTGGATCATCCCAAGTCGGATAATGAGGAGACAATGACCACTCCAAGTGCAGCCGAAGAGGTAAGAGAGTCTGTGTCCACGCAACGTTTTTTGCCTCGAGTTGGAAACATCCTTGGAACAAAGCAAAACTTAAAAAAGAGATTCCTAATTCTCATGATGAAATTCTATTGGCTAAAAAGAAAACTGAGGCCCCTGGCGAAGGTAAGTCCTTCCATTGAGGTTTATTTCTCGTGTTCAATGTAAAGGTGCAGTCCTTCTTCGATTGGTGTGATTAGTTTTCTTCATTTTTATGCCTCGTGCAAATGCATACGATATTCTTAATACGTGTTCTTCTTACTGAGGATGTATTAAAGAAAATGAACACGGAATATCGATGGCCATGTCACAGGCAATGATGTCCATTTCGTGGATGAACCTTTGGGTTTTTCCACGCGGTCGAATGCATGACGTTTCTCAGCAACGCTGGTGTTTGACAACTCAAGCAGCCCAAACACAGAAAGTTCTCTAATAGCTTCTAATATTTCCTCCAGTGCAGATTAAACGGCATTAGCTCTATTCAGCCTCTTGCGATATGATATGACAGGAGAGGGTGGCAGGGACAATCCATGATTGCACTGCGACTCTGGATCACCAAGGAACACTCACTCCCCTCTTCCCTTAGTAGCATCGGAGATCATTTAATGGTAGGCGTCCTAAGGGGGCACTCTTGTAAGTCAAGATGTTCCTCAAACAGAAAATTTAGGCGATGATGTACCTCACACATTCAAATGAATTCAGCAATTATCGAAAAGCGCTTTTCAGTACTGGCAGTATTAGCTACGAAAAAACGGAACTGCGAGAGACAGCCTGCAGAAGGGCAGAAAGTCCATTAAATCGTCTGATTCGGTTCATTTGTTTTTCCTGGAAGGTGGTGAAGAAAGTTTTTTTTTGTGAGAAAATGCTTTTCGGTACTTGGCGTACTTATTCAGCTATGGATGCTGTTAGGAGGAGGAAGAGGAATGAAGGTATACGTCACTTAGTCACAGTAATCCCTTTAGTGGATGATTATTATTCAATATGTTTGCCTAATCTAACTGAATTGATAGTGAATTAGTTACCGTATCTACCATTTCATGACTGTATCTGGGCGGATCCTGTGGTTTTGAACGAGCGTCTCATGAATGAATCTACAAGTGCGACGATCAAAAATTGATCGAAAATCGAACTTACTATCACATGCTAGCTGAGCAAACATTGAAAGAGATAATTCGGTATTGACAGTATTTTCAGCACATTTTCATTTTCCAGAACTGGTTGCCGAAATGAAAGCACTTTTTAATTGAGGTAAGGGCATCTGTTGTCCATTTTTCGAAGTTTCTTCGGTTGTCTCAGTTGTCAGAAATGTACTTGAGTCGAGTGCACAGGCTTCTATCACAAGAGGATATTTCCTCATGCTCATTGGCATTCATGCATTTATTTATTAGAACCCTTAAGATTGACTGGTGTTTTAGCTGTGAATGTATCGTCCAGACGCGTATTCTATTTTCTCTTCTCTCTTAGGAAGGTGCTTATCTGGTACTTCCCAAAATGACTCTCGTACGGAAGTCCCCTAACTTCCTTGATGATTCTTGTGACCCTTCTCTGTACTCCCTCGAGCGCCAACAATTCTCCTTTGTAAGCCTCCAAAACTGGATGGAATATTCCAGTTGGGGTCTTATCAGCGCCGCATACAACGGAAGAATAACGCACGAAGTCGTACTTGCAACCAAACGACGAATGAAACCTAGCATCCTGTTGCATTTGGCCACCGTCGCTTGTGCGTGCGAGGAAAACTTGAGGGTCCTACCGTTTTTTCGATAGACGTGGAGAACTTTACATTTATATTTATAAAACCTCATGAACCAATTCTTGCTCCATTTGTCCATAAGACTGAAATAACGCTTGGCTCTATCCCTTGTTCGTTATGCATACCCTCCACTGTTTTTGCTTAACAGACTCAAGGTTGATGAGGCTGGCCCATAGGAGCCTGATGTGAACTACCTGTGATATGTACTTCATGGACTAGTAGTTCTGGGAGAGAGAGAGAGCTAGGCATCCTATCTTTAACTCACTGAACACACCCACCCATTTTTCGGACCTAGTTTTAAACCTGGAAAAAGGCTTGGACATTGTCCAGGTCTTGACCTGTACGAGCCGTCACATTTCCATTCGAATGGAACTCTTATCTACATGGTATTAATCATTGAACAAAATGCAAGATCAATTAGCGTTTAGGTAATTTTCATGCGCGATTCGAGAAACCCACAATTTCTGCATTCTTGATTTTGTATAGTTTAAAGTGGGGGCATTACATTCACTGATTTATTGATTATGGATTCATTGTCATGATCGCTTTGTTTTGACAAAACGATATCATTCTTTCACCAACAACGACTTTGAGTTTCGTGGGTAGAAAATTTACTTAATTATCCTTCACCAGATCATTTAGTGGCATGAGTAGCAAGAAGTTAGTTACATCAGTCTTCGAAGAACTTCTGCCTGGTCGCTACCGAGCCCGTGATGGTAATCAGGATGAGAGAGTAGAACTTTATTTCCAGTAGATTCATTAGCGTTTCGATACAAGATCCACAACATTTGAGCCAAGCCAAATTTTTTAATTTAAAACGCCGGGTTTAAGCCTGTTCACTAATATCACCACCATTGAAAAATGTTTTCACGGACGGGAAGTTGAAGTCATAAGAACTAACACGTAGGAGGAAGAGAGTGCCATGATATTATCTATCTTTTCCTTTGGGAAAGGAAGAATCAATTTCTCAGAAACACAAGACAATGAGGGTATTCTTTCTATATAGATTGACTGATCTCATAATAATATGTTCTAAATTTTTACTTATGGCAGAGCATGTCATGTGTACTTAATACCGTCTCAGAATTCCTTAGCTTTCATTTATTTGCATCCAGCTGGGGAATGAGAAGAAGGTGTTAGAAGAACGGATTAAAGAAATTAGGAAGTGACTGAAAGCCCAGGTTGGGACTGTAGGAATTTTTTAAAGAAAAGATTTCAAGAAGTTGGTGCATTCAGAGATGGAAATGGATAACCGCGTGATAATAAAAAGAGCACATGAGAAGCAGAGATGAGGTCTCTTATCATGTCTCATTCCTTTTTATAGGTTTTTTAAATTTTTGGTTCGAGATGAGAAAATGACATGTGATTCCAGGTAGAAAAGCAGCAGCAGCAGCTGTGGAATATATTGACCGTGGAGAAGAAGACAAAAGATCTTGAGGAGCAGCTAAAGACGGCGGAGAATGCATACAGAAATGCAGAGCGAGAAAAACAGAAGCTCGAGAGAGAGCTCACCACGATGAAGATAGAGCTCACAGAAGGCAGAGATCAGGTCTTTTGTTCTTTCCTATTCCCATTTTTTCCCTAAAGAATTTGAGGTGGGAGAATGACATATGATTCCAGATAAAAAAGCTGCAGCAGGAGTTGTTAATTAAGGAGAAGAAAGCAAAAGACCTCGAGGAGCAGCTCAAGAGGGAGCACAATGAGTATGGAGAGACGGAGGAAAAAAACAGCACCATTGAGAGACAGCTCGATGACAGCAGTAATCAGGTCTCACATTCTATTCCGTTCACAATTATTATAGTCTCTTGTTGTAGTGCCTCGGAAGTACGAGATTGGGTTCTGATAGGTTGCTGAGTTGCGTCCACATTTGACCATTCTTGAGGGGAAGTCCGTACAAGTCGGTGCAGGGAACACAGAAACAGCCATCCCAACTCTGACGCCGAGGCAAGATGAAGCAGTCTTTCAGCAATCACAGACGACTCAGGTATTCATGATTTAGATATCCTCTAAAATATACTTAACCAAAGTTTGCATGATAGGTTGGTTTGACTTCCTTACTAGCTCCCATCACCACTTAAAATGGTATCAATTTGGTTGAAAGGTGATTTGACGTATTTGTAGCTTCCATTCTTGAGGACAGACATTTTTTCTCTCAATAAAATATCACATTTTCTCTAATCTGAAGGGTTTGAAAAAGTTTGGTTAGGTTAGGATACGATGAAGTTATTTTGAATTTGAAGGAATGAGTTTTATATCAGAATACATACTTCCAACAGTTTTGAGGGAAGGGAAATGCAGACCACCGTGATAAAATGAAAACAAAAATACAATTGAACTGAATTCATAAAATCAGGCAAAGCCTATTTGCACTAATAACGTCATGTCATGAATCATGCATTGAAACATTTTTGCTTGATTTTACGGTTCCCAACTAAGGTTCACCGATTACTTCCAAAATGATGTTCTATCTAAGTTTTTGGCGATGCAGAACGCAATAACTGGAAGTGCCATTTGAATATAAAATTTTTTAACCTAACCTAACCTACCTAATTTTAAACACTTCACATTTGGATGATAATGATGCATTTCATGATAACAAGTGAACCCGATTCCATGCTTAATAATTTCGTAAAAATCAGTTTAAGGCCAAAAAATTGTCAAACTTAACCATAACTTAGCCTAACTAAACTTCTTGTAATTGCTGATACAAAAAATGATATTTTTATGTTTGGCAATGGGCAAAGTGTTTATAATTGAAAGAGTGCAATCTCGTGCTTGCATAATACCCCCTATGTACCTATAGCACAGAAGCACGCCACTGCGTTAATGTCACCGATGTGTAAAGCCCCGCCTGTTGCTGAAGTGATGATGTGAACACCAATAATCGCTTTCCCAGCTGTCTTCAGATGCACCTACGTAATCGAGATTTTTCTTCATTTTCTCGAAAGCACATTGAACAACACGAGCGTGCTCATGGGCACACCCAAGGACGCTTTGCCTGAAATAAAAATCTGGAATAGTAATGATATAGGGAGCTAATAAGACCATGAAATTGCAGGCTTTTTTTGTAGTAGCTTGATGTCATCAAAGATACAAGAACAATCTAAAAATAAATTGGTAGGGATTTTTGTCAATACTTCCCCTCTGGTATTTTATTTCTTCTCTTAGGAGAAGCTGAAATGCCGAACTAAGATCACCACATGGAATGAATTGATCGCCTTCATTAAGGAGAACCAGCAGAGCAACCTCGTCATCATTCATGTCTATTCGCACAAAAGCAATGAGAAAATTGAAGCGGATGAGATCGAGAGATCAATTGTTGAAAGAATTAGTCATGCCATCTTCCGGGAAGCCGATCTGCATGCGGACTGGATGAAGGAATTATTCTGGAATTTCAATAATAGGAAAAGGAGCGAATATTGGATTATTGTGATGTCACAAACACCAGCGGATTTGTGGACCATTTGCGACCTTACTTCCAAATGGGGTTGCATCTCAGTGGCGCATCCCCATTCCAAATTTGTTGGGGGTTGCATTGGTATCCCCATAGGGAAAAAATGGCACTGATGGGTGAGCCTTCAATTGGTGCAAAATGGATTCCCCTGACTAGAAAAATAAAATGAGGCAATGCGAAGAAAATTTAATTTTTTATTTGTTACATGAAAATGCATGAATAGTCGCCATTACCTTTCTTGAACCCCTTCCCGTAACAAAATTCCACCTCCTCGTATTCCTCTCTGAGAAAAATAACAGGAACGAAATTGGGCAAGTTTCTTCCTCTCTCAACACAGAATCACTCCAGCAAATTTGAAGCTCCAACTCGTTTGTGAAAGATGTGAATTTCATTCCGCGTTTTTTTTTCTTCCCCCCTTTGGGAAGCCTCTCTTCTTGAGATTTTTCGGAGAAAAGAGACCAACCATGAGAAAGATTATGAAACGCGCCCTTTTAGTTCTTTGTGGAAGCACCATTTGTCTCCGGAAGAAAGATTGTGAGTATCTTCGATTGGGACAACACTCTATTCTGTCCTGTAGTTTATAGCGTTAAGACCGGCGATTCTCGCAGATTATCGATGCGCATTCTATTCCTCAGTTGCCGCTGATACCTCAGCTACATTTGTTTTTCATAATGGGAATTTATTCGAGAGTCACGGGTTGGCGGAAAACCGATTTAAAAAAAAAGTCAATCCTGTGCCCCAGAATCCTCTTACAATATTTTCGCAGTCGCCTTTCAGAGACGCGATCTGTGACGCCAGGAGAGAAATCGACAAGCATCGACTGGCAAATGCCAGAAAGAGAAATACTAATAATTATAATAATTGTCATATTTATAGTACTTCTGTATATACGCCGAGATATTGAAGGAGATGCAGAGGCCCGAGAATGCCACCAACTTTCTTTCCTTCGCCAAGAATTTCAGGACGAAAGTATTCTAACGCTTTCAAATGAATTTTTCGCAGGCTCCAGTCATCCAATTGACGCATTGAAAACGCTTCACGAAAAAGGATAACTTTTTTTTTTAGGTATCTCCAACCATTTTTTCTTAAGTGCCTCAAATATTCCAGCACAAGATATCCTAAATGAATAAGAAAGATTTCGACCGTGTTCAAGAAGAAAATTTCAAGCAATAGTTCAACCGGAATAACTTTTTTTTTTACTTGAAGAATGAAAAATCTCAGTGAAAAAAACTGGTTCTTGATACTTCTTACCCTTTGTTTTCGCAACTATTTTGAGTTCAGGACGCATTTTTATATATTATCATGATACTCTTTTCTTACAGTTATTATTGTCAGGTCACGAATCCCGATATTCAAAGGTACCCCAAAGCTATCACCCGATGCAAATCGTGGGAGAGACAAAGGAGTAACAGCCCTCGCCGGTTCACGGAAAGAAGATTCCTTGGGAAGGGATGGATTTGATGAAATTGCTGAAAAAATTCGCTGAAACTGTGTCAATCGGCAGAATCGCTTCCGCGATTCTGCCGATTGACACAGTTTCAGCGAATTTTTTCACGCATACAACTGTCGTGACAACGGGGACAGGGACTCTATTCGCTTTTTTGCTTTGAAACTCGTAAGGTTGTGCTGAGAGACTTTGTGCCAAATTTCCTTGTTACCTGAATCCTACGAGAATCCTTGTACTCGTGATATGTGTAGAAGTGTAGGTCTGGATGAATGGAATCTGTGTGAGACCTGGTCTGAAAATAGGAATCCTTGCCCCTGGTAAATTGGTTCCGTATCGACCATTACGAACCTTCCCAAGGGAATAACCCCACTCTGTTGTGACGTTAAGTTTTGCCGGTAATATCTCAAGTCCATCATCTTGTTTTCGTACTAGCGGCCACGCCAGACGAGACATCGTCGCAGATCCGAGGAGAGATGAGTCTCGCCTGGGCCACTGTGCCCTTTGCATCTCACGAGTACCAAAATCTCTTCCGAAAGTCTCTCTTCGCCATTATTACGGAAGCCATTATTATTACGGACGCCATTATTATTATCACGGGGAAAGGTTCGAGTGAGGGTTTTTCTCAACACTCAGAACAGCCGAGAGATAACGTCGTCCGAACTCCACCCCTGTCTTGTTTAACAAATAATCAAGTCTGCACTCCAGTCTACGTCTCTCTCACCAAGCCCTATACAGGGTATGGCAAAAAAAAGACCGACTACTTTCAACATAAATACATTCCCTCCCAATAATTTATTTTCAAGAAACTTTCTCATTTCATATATGAGTATGTTTCCAACTGACACCTTAAATTTCACCCAAATTTGTCGCGCCGTAGCAATTCCATCAGCAACAATTGAAAAGAAGTCGGACATTGAGAATGAACAAGAGCTCCCGCCGGCGGCGGAGCGGAGGACACACTCGCGCCCCGTCCCCAGGAGGCGGCAAAGCAGGAGGAAGGCGGGAGGGCTGGCCCCGCCGGCGGGAGCTCTTGTCCAATCTTAATGTCTGACTTCTTTTCAATGATTGCTGATGGAATTGCTTCGGCGATACAAATTTGGGTGAAATTTGCGGTATCGATCCGAAACATACTCATATATGCAATGTGGAATTTTCGCGAAAATAACTCCATTGGGAGGGAAGATATTCAGGGTGAAAGTCGTTGGTCTTTTTTTTTGCCATACCCTGTATGAGTGATACCATTATGGCGATCAAGCGAAGCCTCGAAAAAAAATCTTTTTTCACATGACAAGTAAATTTACGGTACTTAATGGAGTCAGTCTCAACAAAAGTCTGAAGGACGATTGAATATAATTTGAGAAGAAAGTCTCAGCCTGAGGTGCCCCGGAGAGACGATTGTCAACATCTTCAAGCAATGATTGCGAGTCGCAATGAGAAACAGAAACTGTTTCGGTATTGCGAAATCCGAGTAATTCAAGTAGCACACAAACCGACTGCTCGATAAACAAAACATGTACGAAAGCGAATGGCGGAAAAATCGCAAGAGAGGGCAACTAGAATTCTTTATCCCCGATTAAACGCAGTTGAGAAATATCGAGATTTTCGCTGTGAGGTTTCTAAAATTATCCTCGGTTTTCTTAGATTGTCGATCCCGTCGGTATGTAAACTCCACGAGTGGACACGCCATCGCTTGGAAACCCGGGGTCACGAACGATCACCCCATGAGTTCGTAGGGATCGCCTTGAGGTTGGCATGCGTCCCAGGATAAAGATAGCTCTCAGAAGTGCACGGGGCCACTTGTCGCACCGCGAATGTCCTTATCTACGATTTGGCCTTGATCTGCACAGATTGTACTTGAAGCGTCGATTTCCTTAAAGAGCAAACAACAGGTGCAGTGGTGCGACGGAATATGAGGTGGATAACACGTCTGTGTTTGTCCGCGTAGGACAGAGGAACATTTATCTATCGAACGTGCAGTGGCGTTTTATTTTAAGGAATGGCGGATTCTTCGGAAGAGGCGGAACTCCACGTGGACGGAAAAACAGTTGCCCAAATAATCGCCGAGTACTACGAGGATCTGAACTACATCGACCACGACGCGGTGCTGGCGCGTCTGCTGAAGAAACAAGTCATCACCCCCGTCGAGCATGTCGAGATCATCAAGACGTCTCAGAAGATGGAGAAAATCATATTCATTCAGGAAAAACTGCCGCAGAAAGGGGACACCGCCTTCCAGAAATTCTTGGAATCCCTCGGGGAGACGGGCCAAAAAAAACTGGCCTGGAAAATGCGACGTCGTGAGTTCTCCCATTTCGATGCCTGTTGCTCTGGTTTAGCGACCCTGGCGATCCTAGAGTCGCCTCATGCCCGAGAGAAAATATACCCCTTCATCCTTCATTATTTGAAGAGATGTTGCATCTGATCCCCAATCAAATGCTACGCAGAATCCCAGCTCGGAATCGAAAAGACTTCACTCGTAGAGGTGCAGTCTGACCGGCAGTTTAATCCAGAGGGGGATACAGAAAGTGTTATTATCATTTCCATCACGAGATTTCCATCAATTTTCTCAAAACCAGTATGATCCTTTTCTTATTAGAACGGCAAACTCATCCCCCTCTCATTCCATTATTTCGTTAATGCAGAGACGCAAGAAAGGATGTACAAAGTAGCAAACAAAAATTCGAGGTGCGCTTGAGGAAATGAAGCTGTACACGGTGAATTCAGTATTGTGAAGGTGATGGGGCAGTTCCCCTCTTCCACCCTCCGGCGTTACCTCACTAACAAGAACGGATAGGGCGAGACTGCAATCGAGGACAAAGGTTTCTTCGTGTGTTCAATACTTTGATGGATTTTCCCACAGAATCCATTGACCGATCAAAACGTGACGAGGTTCCCGGATACTTTCGCGAATCTTCAACCTCCAGTCTTTCTGATGATGCTTCGAAAGAGAGCTACGGAGGCTCGGTCAGGTGAGTCTTGTTTCCCACTTTGAAATGCAAGCCGGGCTGTTGCGACATTCAAGTACGTGCGCTTCCCGCAAAGCTCTTCACACTGATAACCCAAGGTTTAAATTAGCTCTATGATGACTTGCGACAGTACTCGTAGACGTGCGGTACTTGGTGCAGTCCAAGAAGGCTTCTCTGGCTTCCAAATAAGAGCAAGAGAAGCGCAGAATTGTCTTCTCTTTCTAGCTTTAGGATTCATGCAAAAGTTGCATCAAACACTTCATGAAGTTTCTTCCATTAACTGAAATGCATGTTTCTATTCCCGTGAAACAGCGTTGAAAGCATGTTTTGAGGTATTGTGTGGCTCACACCAGGTTCATTTTATCATGAGGCTGCTCCTCGAACATACATCTTCTTCCATTCAGTGGCTATTTCTCTTTTTGCAAGAGGAAGAAGTATCATCGAGCTAAATCTGGAGAATGTGACGGGTGAAACAGTGTCTGGAGTCTTGGCTCTTCTAAAAACGGTTTTGTTCTGATGGTTGAATTTGCCTGGTGCATGCCCTTGGCGAAGTGGGTTCCTTGTAATCCTAGCTTTGGTCGTTGTTCTGAGCTTCAAACATGGTTGGTATGCGAAAATCTGCATACGAGCCTCTAGTATGGCCCTTATCAAGACCGAAGGACTTCGATATGTCGTGTGGTGAAGTGGAAAAACATGTAATTTCAATTGGGTGATAAAAAGGTAGAACCAATATCTCCGCATTTCTTGACGCCATTCAGGCGTTTCGACCTCATGCAATCAAATTCTTTAGCATGAAGCAGTGAATTGCAAAATCGTTTAGTCCCTGGTCTTCAGTCAAGTGATGCATGATAAAAATCCTCTATACCTGCGTAATTCATCGCTGCAACTTTCTGACACGAGGCAACAATTTTTGCAATAGTCAACCTCTAGTAACTTGAAAAAAATGATTGGATTAAACAACAGTAAAACAGTAATTGATGCGTGTTTATGGCATCACTTTTACAATTTTTGGAACAACCCTCGTACTTATGGAAATTCTCACTCAATAAAATTAGGAATTGTTTCAGAAAAGTGCTGAAAACATAAACCATTTCACGTCCAACAACGGGAATTCGAAAAAAGTGTTCTTTACTGATACAAGAGCTGATCTCACCTTCTGAAATGCATGCATGTACTTTTCCTTTATAGGTCAGAGGTGCCAGAGGTGGATCATCCCAAGTCGGATAATACGGAGACAATGACCACTCCAAGTGCAGTCAAAGAGGTAAGAGAGCTGTGTCCCCGCATGGAAGCCTACGTTTTCGCCTGGAGTAGGAAACATCCTGCAAACGAAAAAAATAAGATTTCTAATTCTTATGGTAAAATTCTATTGGTTAAAAAGGAAACTGAGGACCCTGGCGAAGGTAAGTCCTTCCATTGAGGCTTATTTCTAATGTTCAACATAAACGTGCAGTCCTGCTCCACAGGTGTGCTTAGTTTTATTCATTTTTATGACTCATGGAAATGTATACGATATTCTTAATTCGTGTTCTTCTTTCTGAGGCTGTATTAAAAAATGAATATGGAATATCGATGGCCATGTTGCAGGCAATGGAGTCCATTTCATGGCTGAAACTTTGATTTTTTCCCTGCGGTCGAATTATTATTCATAATTCCTGCATTACGTTTCTCAGGGAACACGGATATTTGACAATTCAAGCAGCCCAAGCACAAAAAGTTCTCCAATAGCTTCCTATGTTTCCTCCAGTGCGATCTAGACGCCATTAGCTTCATTCGGTCTTTTCCTCTTACGATATGATATGACAGGAGGGTTAAGACTCTTCTTTTAGTAGCATCAGAGATTATTTAATGGTAGGTGCACTCTTATAGAAAATTAGGTCAAGATGTACCTCAAACATTCAAAGGAACTCAGCAATTCTCGAAAAGTGTCTTTCAGTACTGGCAGTATTAGCCCCGAATAAAGGTGCCACGAGAGTCAGCCTGCAGAAGGCCAGAAAGTCCATCGGCATTTCCAGCATTAAATTCGGTTAATTTGTTTTTCCTGGAATGTGGTGAAGCAGTTTATTTTGTGAGAATTTGCTTTTTGGTTCTTTGTGTACTTATTCAGTTATGGATGTTTATAAGAGGAGCATCCTCCCACTGAGAGAAATTAAGATATACATCAGTCATATAAATCCCTTCCTTGGATAAATATAGCTCGAATTTCGGCAAAAGTCCATTCAAATTCGGCAGCGGCCGTTTCAATTTCGACAATGCTCCTGTCTCTTTCCCGTTTTCCCTTTAATTTCGACAATGCTCCTCTATCCTCCCGAATTTTCCATTCAATTTCGGCAGGTAACTTTCAATTTCGGCAGCGCAAGGGAATCTCTTCTTTTGGGAATTAATGAGTCTGAGGATTAGGGGGAAGGGAAGGGCACAAACGCATTGGGTATTTTTTTGTGAATCATTATTTTACTATGCAAAGGAAAACACGTGGACATTGACACTGACTCTACCCATCCATAAGTTCTCTCCTTAGGCATCTGACAAGTATGTTTGTGTATGATAAAACTACGCAAAGCACTTCTGATGGGTGATTCGGGCATGTTTTGTCGGATTCAGGAATTTAAGGCGAATATGTCGGCAGAAATTTCACGTGAACGTTAGAAAAGTCATCTGGAACCAAGGCTCGTTTGTGGGGTTTAGCATTATCTGAGATGACATACTGGAACTAAATATTCGAAATCGGCTGCTCCTTGATCTGAGTCCTCCACATAGGAAGCGTTCATGATCGTTTCCATGCTTGGAAAAATCTTTTACTGCAAAGGAATAACAGGAACGCGTCACATCGTTGACGTTCCAGGAATACTTTGAGGAGCTCCAGAGACATATACACATAATTTCACCACCATATCAACCGGTTTATGTCATCATGGATAATGCTGGACCCCACAAACGAGCCTCGGTCCCAGATGAATAATGATCATTCGCCGAAAATACCCTCTGCGTTTGTGCCCTTTCCTTCCCTATACCTCATAACAATGCTGATTACCAGAAATAACATATTCCCTTGCACTGCCGAAATTGAAATGACGAATGCCGAAATCGAAAGTCACCTGCCGAAATTGAATGGAAAATTCGGGAGGATAGAGGAGCACTGTCGAAATTACCCACAATTTCTGCCTTCTTGATTTTATATAGTTAAAAATGGGGACATTACATTCACTGAGTTGTTGATCATGGATTTATTGCCATGATCGCTTTGTCTTGAGAAAACGATGTCATTCTTCCGGAAACAGCGACTTTGAGTTTAGTGTGTAAAAAAATTACTTAGTTATCCTTCAGCAGATCATCTCATGGCACGAGTAGCAACAAGAGGTTAGTTACAGCTGTCTCTGAAGATCTGCCTGATAGTCACTACCGAGCCCATAATGGAAATCAAGGTGAGAGAGCAGAGTTTTGTTTCCAGTGGATTCGTTAATGTTTCATCACAATATCCACTACTTTTGCTTAAAGTAGAACCTATTTTTGCCAGGTTTCAACCAGTTCATAAGCATCGCAAACCATTGAACAAAATTTTCACTGGCTGGGAAGTTGAAGTCATGAGAACTAGCAAGTAGGAGAAAGAGAGGGCCATGATATGATCTATGCCTTTAGGAAAGGAAGAATCAGTTAAGCACGACAATAAAGCTATTCTTTCTAGATATTATTATGAGATCAATCTATGTTCTAAAATTTCCCTGATCGCAGAGCACAAGCCATGCGGACTTAATGCCCATTCAGAATTCCTTAGCATTCATTTATTCACATCCAGCTGGTGGACGAGGTGCCAGAAGAACTGATTCAAGAAATGATGAAGGTACAGGCTACAGAGAAGGGACTGAAAGCGCAGGTTGGGGCTGTTGGGACAAAGCTAAGAAAAGAATCCAAGAAAGAGTCTGTGCATCAAGAGATGGAAGGGGATTACCGCGTGATCGAAGAAGAGCTCAGTGAGAGCAGAGATGAGGTCTCTTATTCTTTCTTATTCCTTTTTATAGGTTTTTATATTTTATTTCTTGGTCCCAGGTGAGAAAATGACATGTGCTTCCAGGTAGGAAAGCTGCAGCTGTTGAAAATATTGACCATGGAGAAGAAAGCAAAAGACCTCGAGGAGCAGCTCAAGAGTAAGCAGAATGTACACGTATATGGAGAGAAGAACTGCACCATTGAGAGGCAGTTCCAGGAGAGAAGTAATCAGGTCTCACATTATATTCAAATCACAATTGCTATAATCTCTTGTTGTAGTGCCTCGAAGGTACGAGATTCGGTTCTGATAGGTTGCTGAGTTGCGCCGACAGTTGGACATTCTGGAGGGGAAGTCCGTACAGGTCGGTGCAGGGAACATTGATACAGCCATCCCAACTCAAGATGAAGCAGTCTTTCAGCAATCACAGATGACTCAGGTATTCATGATTTAGATATCCTCCAAAATATACTTAACCTAAGTTTGCATGATAGGTTGGTGTGCCCCCATCACCCAAAAAAAAAAAAAAAATATATATATATATGTTTAGGTTTGGCTAAGGGCCAAGCGCTAAACCGCTTGGGAAGTGTTTATTATGGAAAGACTGCAATCTCGGGCTTGCATAATACCACCTATGCACAAATAGCTCAGAAGCACGCCACTGCGTTTATGTCACCGATGTGTAAAGCCCCGCCTGTTGCTGAAGAGATGATGTGAACACAAGTAATCGCTTCCCTAGCTGTCTTCATATGCACATACGTACTCCCGAGATTTTCTTCATTTTCTCGAAAACAGATTGAACAACACGGGCGTGCTCATGGGCACACATAAGGACGCTTTGCCTGAATTACGAATCTGAAATAGAAATGGTATAGGCAGCTCATAACATCATGAAATTGTAGGCCTTTTTTTGCTGTAGCTTGATGTCATTAAATATGCAAAAACAATGCATAATAGATTGGTATGGATTTTTGTCAATACTTCCCCTCTGGTATTTTATTTCTTCTCTCAGGTGAAACTGAAATGCCGAACTAAGATCACCACATGGAATGAACTGATCGCCTTCATTGGTGAGAACCAGCAGAACAGCCTCATCATCATTCATGTCTATTCGCACAAAAGCAAGAAGAAAATTGAAGCGGAAGATGTCAAGAGAAAAATTGTTGAAAGAATTAGTCATGCGATCTTCCTGGAAGCCGACTTGCATGCGGACTGGATAAAGGACTTCTTCTGGAATTACAATGAGAGGAAAAGGAGTGATTATTGGATTATTGTGATGTCACAAACACCAGCGGATTTGTGGACCATTTGCGACCTTACTTCCAAATGGGGTTGCATCTCAGTGGGGCATCCCCATTCCAAATTTGTTGGGGGTTGCATTGGTATCCCCATAGGGAAAAAATGGCACTGATGGGCGAACCTTGAAGTGGTGAAAAATTGATTCCCCTGACTAGAAGAATAAAATGAAGTAATGAGGAGAAATTTCAATATTTTATATTCTATAAGCAAATGCATGAATAGGTTTGGGTAGCGCCTATTACCTTTCTTGAACCCCTTCCCGTAACAAAATTCCACCTCCTTGTATTCCTCTCTGAGAGAATTAACAGGAAGGAAATTGGGCATCCTTCTTCCTTTCCCAGCACAGAATCCCTCCAGCAAATTTGAAGCTCCATCTCGCTTTTGGAAGATGTGAATTTCTTTCCGCTTTTTTTTTTCTCCCCCCCTTGGGAAGCCACTTGGGAGTTTTCGATGGAAAGAGACCAACCATTAGAAAGATTTTGACTCGTAGATGATGAAACACCTGACCATTTTGTTGTTTGTGAAGCACCATTTGCCTCCTGACTCCAGAGATTGTCTCCAGAAGAAAGAGAGCGAGTCTCTTCGATTTGTGACACCGCTCTATTCTGTTCTGTAGATTATTACGTTAATATAGAAATGTGAAACCCAACTTTCAATGGCTTCCCCCTTCAACTGCTTCACAAATAGGACGTTTTTATTTATTTTTAAGTATCTCCAACCATTTTTTATAGTGCCTCAAATATTCCAGTACATGAAATCTTAAATGATTTCGACCGTATTGCAGAAAATCTCAAGTAGTAGTTCAATCGCAAAAACTTAAAAAAAAATTGAAGCATGAAAAATTTCAGTGAAGAAACTGGTTCTTCATGCTTCTTACCCATTGTTTTCACAGTCACTTTAATAAAGGAGTAACATGATAATATAAAAAGGCATCCTGAACCTACAGTTATTGTCCTGTCACGAATCACGACATTCGATGGCTTTTCGCCGACGCGCAGATAAGCCGTAGTTGGGACATCATTACTATATGGTTGGCTCACGGTTGGTTTAAGCCGGCTTATAGTCCAGCATGTCCTGTTGGCCCTTTATTGGGCCAACTTTGGCTCATTGTTGGGAAACTGCACATGCCCCAACCATTGGCCGACTTTTCCCAATAATGAAAAGGTATTGGAAAAAAGCCAAGAAAAAAATTGCATCTACAGCTTCATGTATCTTGGAGTGGTGAGATTGCACCTTTTGATCTCTTAATGCTCCTTCATCTGGTAGAGATGAAGGAGCAAGGCTTTATCTGAGTACCTTACACAGGTACACTCCTACCGCCAAGAACATCCCAAACAGCATCCAGGAGCTGCATCACAATGGAACGCAAGAGTATGTCCTCTCACAGGAGGTTAGACACACCTTACACATAATTGAACAAGGAAGATAATACCCGTAAACGAAGATAATATACTCGCCTGGCCGATTGTGGAAAGGAGAAGGATACTCCCACGGACCCTCGGCCGGAATTTCCTGGTTTATTCCAGAGCAAGATTACATCTTCGGAGAAACGTTAAAAAGAATTCGATTGTCTTCCTCTGAGATCTATGCGAAAAACCATAGGGGACCGAGTCGAAGGGACAGGGGACTCATCTCAGTAGTATCCGGGATGTGACTCCCCATTACGACCACTTTGGTCATATCTCACGCCGTTTTTCGGAACCTTCTCGGCCA
>CAJPEV010001783.1:0-37515 GCA_905338385.1 Darwinula stevensoni | reverse complement strand
ATTGATTACATGTCAGAAATGGATAAAAACCGAAAGAGCCCCAGATGAAAGGCGTTGCAATAAATTAATTTTACATATGGAGTTTAAAAGTTTCACTCGAGATGAATAAAAGCTAATTATAATGGGAATGTCGTGAAATCTGATTTTTTATGGCGGAATAATCGCCCTCTGGTTATGCTCCTCACCGTGAGTTTGTTTCTTTTTTTTTGGGGGGGGGGGGGGTGGGGAGCGATTCCTGATAACTCGAACTTCGGATAACTCGAAACGATTTGCCCGGTCCCTAAAAGTTCGAGTTAACGAGTTTTCACTGTACTTCCCTTCTGGTATTTTATTTCATCTCTCAGGTGAAACCGAAAGGCCGAACTAAGATCACCACATGGAATGAACTGATCGCCTTCATTGGTGAGAACCAGCAGAACAGCCTCATCATCATTCATGTCTATTCGCACAAAAGCAAGAAGAAAATTGAAGCGGAAGATGTCAAGAGAAAAATTGTTGAAAGAATTAGTCATGCGATCTTCCTGGAAGCCGACTTGCATGCGGACTGGATAAAGGACTTCTTCTGGAATTACAATGAGAGGAAAAGGAGTGATTATTGGATTATTGTGATGTCACAAACACCAGCGGATTTGTGGACCATTTGCGACCTTACTTCCAAATGGGGTTGCATCTCAGTGGCGCATCCCCATTCCAAATTTGTTGGGGGTTGCATTGGTATCCCCATAGGGAAAAAACGGCACTGATGGGCGAACCTTGAAGTGGTGAAAAATTGATTCCCCTGACTAGAAGAATAAAATGAAGTAATGAGGAGAAATTTCAATCTTTTATATTCTATATGCAAATGCATGAATAGGCTTGGGTAGCGCCTATTACCTTTCTTGAACCCCTTCCCGTAACAAAATTCCACCTCCTCGTATTCCTCTCGGAGAGAATTAACAGGAAGGAAATTGGGCATTCTTCTTCCTTTCACAGCACAGAATCTCTCCAGCAAATTTGAAGCTCCATCTCGCTTTTGGAAGATGTGAATTTCTTTCCGCTTTTTTTTTCTCCCCCCCCCTTGGGTAGCCACTTGGGAGTTTTCGATGGAAAGAGGTCAACCATGAGAAAGATTTTGACTCGTAGATGATGAAACACCTGACCATTTTGTTGTTTGTGAAGCACCATTTGTCTCCTGACTCCAGAGATTGTCTCCAGAAGAAAGAGAGCGAGTCTCTTCGATTTGTGACACCGCTCTATTCTGTTCTGTTGATTATTACGTTAATATAGAAATGTGAAACCCAACTTTCAATGGCTTCCCCCTTCAACTGCTTCACAAATAGGACGTTTTTTTTATTTATTTTTAAGTATCTCCAACCATTTTTTTAAGTGCCTCAAATATTCTGGTACATGAAATCTTAAATGATTTCGACCGTATTGCAGAAAATCTCATGTAGTAGTTCAATCGCAAAAACTTAAAAAAAATTGAAGTATGAAAAATTTTAGTGAAGAAACTGGTTCTTGATGCTTCTCACCCATTGTTTTCACAGTCACTTTAAAAAAGGAGTAACATGATAATATAAAAAGACATCCTGAACCTACAGTTATTGTCCTGTCACGAATCACGATATTCGATGGCTTTTCGCCGACGCACAGATAAGCCGTAGTTGGGACATCATTACTATATGGTTGGCTCACGGTTGGTTTAAGCCGGCTTATAGTCTAGCATGTCCTGTTAGCCCTTTATTGGGCCAACTTTGGTTCATTGTGAGGAAACTGCACATGCCCCAACCATCGGGCGACTTTTCCCAATAGTGAAAAGGTATTGGAAAAATGCCAACAAAAAAATTGCATCTACAGCTTCATGTATCTTAGAGTGATGAGATTGCACCTTTTGATTTCTTAATGCTCCTTCATCTGGTAGAGATGATGGAGGAAGGACTTATCTGAGTACTTTACACAGGTACACTCCTACCGCCAAGAACATCCCAAACAGCATCCAGGAGCTGCATCACAATGGAACGCAAGAGTATCTGTCCTCTCACAGGAGGTTAGACACACCTTGCACGTAATTGAACACGGAAGATAATACCCGTAAACGAAGATAATATACTCGCGTGGCCGATTGTGGAAAGGAGGATACTCCCACGGACCCTCGGCCGGAAGTTCCTGGTTTATTCCAGAGCAAGGTTACATCTTCGGAGAAACGTTAAAAGCTTAAGCTAACAGAAGGAGACTCTAGATACGCTTTTTGGTATCCCCTGGCTCAGCTTCCCTGTCCCCTGAGTAGAGTCATCATAGGCCCTACACTGAGGGGTAATGCTGGTGAAACCAGTATAGAGTCGCCGGTTTTCGGAACCTTCTCGGCCACATTGGCCCATCTTCTAAAATGGGCCATCTCCCCCAGCAATGGCCCGAAGATAAACCAGCGAACATTTTTGCCTGGGAACAGCCCTCGCCAGTTCACGAAAAAAAAGTTCATTGGGAATAAACGGTTTTGATGAAATTGTTGGAAAAACTCGCTGAAACTGTGTCGATTGGCAGAAACGCGGAAGCGGCGCGACGCCTAAAATCCAAAATGCTGAAAATATCGAGACCGTGGAAGAATTTGTTCCTGTCATCACACTGAAACTCATCGAACGATGAACATGATTAAAGGAAAACTTCATCATGTGGGGTGCTCGTTTGATGTCATATTTGATCCTTCAAATTTGAAAAGTTATTGCCCTTGAAAAAATGAGTGAAATTCTTTCCTACTTCACAAGAATCTTCCTCATTCGCCTGATCCGGCATGTGCCGAAAATCACGAGCTTCGCACGATATCGAAAGGAGATACGTAAGAAAACTAACTGGCCTGCTCCTATTTCTTAAATTAGTGTAGAATGCGGCGACGAGGTTTCTTGAAGCACCGACGTCATCCTGGACGCTACAGCACGGCGTGACGGACCGTGCCGGCGAATCGATGGCATCCGCTCCAGAAGCTTCCTTGCTTCGATGAATCGAACGGGGAGCTGACGCATTCTAAGAGTGGAATGCGAACGAGGAGGCGGTTCGTATCGCGCATGCAAATGCGATGGAACGGATGAATGGCTGGCTGCGGATGGATGGACGGAGGCGATGGAATCGGAACCCGAGAATTCATTCCTTCTCTTTCATAAGGATGTTCGTGTCACGGTGACGGGGCGGCTTCACGGTACGTCGTTAGGTTCAATGGCAGGTGGAGGAGTGGAGGAGAAA
Source organism: Darwinula stevensoni (assembly GCA_905338385.1). NCBI lineage: Eukaryota > Metazoa > Arthropoda > Ostracoda > Podocopida > Darwinulidae > Darwinula > Darwinula stevensoni. Next base: position 34,302 of record CAJPEV010001783.1, on the reverse strand, counting down.
ATCAATGCATCTTCTTCCACCGTGCATTGTAGTCTTTAAAAATCGTCTGGTGGAAACGAGGAATGAAATATAAATAGTAAAGATGGCTGTCAGGAATCGACTGGCGCCTGGGAGCTGCAATAAATAAGAATTCTTCAGAACCAAACTCTTCGCGAAATTTTTCCCTGCCGATCCTAAACGATGCAATACTTCCGAATCAAGAAAAAAAAAGTATTATTGAACTGTGGGTCGTGTCCGTTCGTCTTCTTTCCTTCAGCCACCCGCAATCGTGATTTGTCAAAGGAAAAGGAAAGAAATGAGTTTGTATAGGGAAGGAACTGAAGCACTCATTGCATTAAATTGGAACCTTTTTTGCGGAAATGAATACTTTTGCCTTCACTAGCAATGGGACGCCTGTTTTCTCAAACCCGAATTCTTCAAATCGTAGCAGTGAATCCACGTCATGTCCCACTTCTGTATTTGTCTGAGAGAGAATCGATGGCCATCTATGCTAGTTAGAGGAAGCTAGTATTTCCAAATTGGTCAGGTAGATGTCGAGAGTGAGGGAGACTTTGGGAAAAACAATGTTCGCCAAAGGAGAATTAGTTAAAGTAATCCGTCTTGATCATTCACAACATTCACACGCGCTGACGGATTTTTTTTTGTTATTCAGAACGTGATGCTATGGTACACGATTCCAAACGAGTTTGTGGCAAGAGGACATGAGGGAAAAAAAGTAAGAAATTTTGAGGAACCTTTCGAAGTTCGCCATGTGGCGACATTCCAGGGAACTCGTCGATTCCGCTTCCATGGGACATCTGCAGGGAATCATCGTTGTGCGCGGAATGCCTCTCATCGCGGAATGCCTCCGCCGAATGCCTCTCATCGCGCTGCCTTGGGCGTCATCCGTCGCATGGAGGGGACCGGCGACGGGTGGCGTCCGCCTTCCGTTCGAGGCGAAGGACGCCACTCGAGCGCTCTCATCCGTTTTTCCATCGATGGACTGGTCGGTGCGATGCTCGCTTCGTGAACCGAGTGAAGCTGATATCATACTTTCGTGTTAACACTTTGCGTACCGTAACTTTCTCTCCATCGCCAAGAATTTCAGGACGAAAGTATTGCAAGGCTTTCAAATCAGTTTCTCGCAGCCCAGTCAAAAGATTTAATCGGGTCATCGATGGCATTTCGTCGACGCGTAAAGAGGCCCTAGTTGGGCCATCAATGGCATGTGGTTGGCTCGCGGTTGGTTTGAGCCGCCTTATGGTCGGGCATGTCCGGTCGACCCCTCATAGGGCCAACTTTGGCTCATTGTTGGGAAACAGCACATGCCCCTATCATAAGCCGACTTTACAATACGGTGAAAAGATATAGGGGAAACACGTGAACACATGAACTGTGTTATGCACCTGGGAGAACGGGCTCACTCATCGCCAAGAGTTGAGAATATCACCGTTAACATTCCTTAAAGACGCTAAGGCATCCCGGAGTGGAATCAAATAGGAATGCAAGAATATCTGACTTTTCGCAGATTAGACATGCCTCACACGGAATGGGCACTTTTGCCTCATAAAAGAAAACTGGGTCGCGTAGCTCAGCGTGGAAAGTCGAAGGATCCTCCCACGGATCTCCGGGCCGGGATTCCCTGCTTTATTCCAAGGTTGGGTTAACTCTTTGGGGAACTCTTTCGAGGAATTCCGATGCCTTCTTCTGAGATCGATGCGAGGAACCATGGGGAACAGTGTCAAAGGGACAGGGGACTCATTTCAGTAGAATCTGGGAAGCGATTTCAAATTACATCCACTTTGGCTCAATCTCGCGCCGGATTTCGGAACCTTCTCAGCTACATGAGCAGCGCATACGCCCAGTAAAAAATTTTCGCTCGCCTATCGTCAGCCTATAGCTGTGCCAGCCGATCATTCGCCGAAGATGAGCGAACTTCCCCAGCCATTGTCCGACGATAAACCAACCAACGATAAAAAAAACCAAGGAGGATGCTTAATTTTTTTTAAAAGCCTTTCTCTTATGAAAATCCCTGGTCATCGAGACACCTCATTGAGGACGTTCAGCGTTAGGCCAATCGTAGGCCTGTTCAGTATCTCATGGCCAATATGAAAGAAAATGTGTAACGTTAGACCGAATGTAGGTATTTTTCGAGTTTCATAAGCCATTTCAGTGCGGTCGGGGAACATAAGGCCTATCCAGAATTACTCGAATCGTCTCGACTCGCTATGAGATGAAAGTGCCTTTAGGTCGCATGACATATGAGCTAGGAATCGTCATGTTAATTTAGGGATGTCCGGACGAGATAACTCCGTATTCCATCAAATCCATCGGTCAGTGCAAACCATCGCTTCAATCTCAGCTTATCCCATGAATTCAGCAAAATAATTTTTCCTACATAAAAGGATAAGATCCAGACAACGAAACTAAAGCCAAAGAAGTCATGTATCTGGGATAACTAAGGCAAGACATCCGGCAACACTAGAGGACGGGACTGGAGCCATCTTGCTGAGCCTAAATTAGCTGCATCTGATTTCATTTTTCATTGCGAAATGGTGCACCGGAAGCAACCAAAAAGAATTTTTTTGTCACCTCCAGGTCAATGTCTTTCGTTTGTTTGTCTCTCTTCTCCAAGAACTTCCCAGGAGCGGCTACCCTTGGAGGGGGGGGGGGGGGGGGGGGGGGGAAATACNTTAAAAATCGTCTGGTGGAAACGAGGAATGAAATATAAATAGTAAAGATGGCTGTCAGGAATCGACTGGCGCCTGGGAGCTGCAATAAATAAGAATTCTTCAGAACCAAACTCTTCGCGAAATTTTTCCCTGCCGATCCTAAACGATGCAATACTTCCGAATCAAGAAAAAAAAAGTATTATTGAACTGTGGGTCGTGTCCGTTCGTCTTCTTTCCTTCAGCCACCCGCAATCGTGATTTGTCAAAGGAAAAGGAAAGAAATGAGTTTGTATAGGGAAGGAACTGAAGCACTCATTGCATTAAATTGGAACCTTTTTTGCGGAAATGAATACTTTTGCCTTCACTAGCAATGGGACGCCTGTTTTCTCAAACCCGAATTCTTCAAATCGTAGCAGTGAATCCACGTCATGTCCCACTTCTGTATTTGTCTGAGAGAGAATCGATGGCCATCTATGCTAGTTAGAGGAAGCTAGTATTTCCAAATTGGTCAGGTAGATGTCGAGAGTGAGGGAGACTTTGGGAAAAACAATGTTCGCCAAAGGAGAATTAGTTAAAGTAATCCGTCTTGATCATTCACAACATTCACACGCGCTGACGGATTTTTTTTTGTTATTCAGAACGTGATGCTATGGTACACGATTCCAAACGAGTTTGTGGCAAGAGGACACCAGGGAAAAAAAGTAAGAAATTTTGAGGAACCTTTCGAAGTTCGCCATGGGGCGACATTCCAGGGAACTCGTCGATTCCGCTTCCATGGGACATCTGCAGGGAGTCATCGTTGTGCGCGGAATGCCTCTCATCGCGGAATGCCTCCGCCGAATGCCTCTCATCGCGCTGCCTTGGGCGTCATCCGTCGCATGGAGGGGACCGGCGACGGGTGGCGTCCGCCTTCCGTTCGAGGCGAAGGACGCCACTCGAGCGCTCTCATCCGTTTTTCCATCGATGGACTGGTCGGTGCGATGCTCGCTTCGTGAACCGAGTGAAGCTGATATCATACTTTCGTTTTAACACTTTGCGTACCGTAACTTTCTCTCCATCGCCAAGAATTTCAGGAATAAAGCATTGCAAGGCTTTCAAATCAATTTCTCAAAGAGGCCCTATTTTCCTAATAGCAGCATAGATACAGAAACCATTACTTCTAAGTTCTTCTATGGTCTCTCCAGAATGCTTGTGCAAAGTGCTAGCCCCTTCACTTGCGGTTTGTAGGCAGTGTTGTCAATTTTGTAATGCAAGCCAATATGGGGTAATATGGACACATCTCAGTTTATGACTCAGTAACTCAAGTAAGACGTGTTCAATTTCAACTTAAATTTCAGTCAATCACACTTCTACTTCCTGGTTTTCGACTGGTGCTAGTCCCGTGTCAACTGGCCTCCTATTGGATGAGCTGCAGCTGTTGAAAGCTAACCAGGTCATTGCAACAGTTTTGTCCCTCCCACTCGGACATACAGAAATTCGAATTTATTAATACTCTGTGCATTCGCCTTCGCCCTTCAACACTACCAGTACCCTTCTAGACATGCTCTCGATCAAGTCCAAGCGTATTTTGACGTGAATGGCATCCCACTCGGTTGTGACCCGCCGCCAGACCTTGTGGATGCTGCTTGGCTCATTGATCCGAGACATACCTCGCGTGTGGCTCACCAATGCTTCCAGGACCACAGAATCGAGGTCCTAGAATGGCCAGCAGTCACCAGACCTCAACCCAATGGGACATTTGGGGCGAGGACTTAAAGCGGAGACTAGCTGTGTACGAAAATGAGCCAAGCAGCATCCACGAGTTGTGGCGGCGGGTCACAACCGAGTGGGATGCCATTCCCGTCAAAATACGCTTGGACTTGATCGAAAGCATGTCTAGAAGGGTACTGGTAGTGTTGAAGGCCGAAGGCGAATGGGCGGAGGGCGGCGGATGAGTGGAATTCCATGAAAGGCCACGACTATCTTCTTATATGGGGGCTCTAAACAAAGAATTTGGAATGCATCACGTAACCGGGAGAATGTGATCGGAATGTGTCATGAAGATATATGTGTCATAAAAAAATATGTGCTGGTGGATCTTTCTCCTGCCATAAACGAGATAGTGTACTGAACTTTACAGAACAACATTATCAGGGAATGGAAGCGGAAAGAAACATCTAAGAAGAGGCGGAAATGTGAGCATATATGCCTGGATAGGAGGCTCTTCGTTCTTATCTGCCGTTGGCATGGTATGATCCCTTTAGCCTCGATGGGTCCAGTTAAACCATGCCTTATGAGTTTTCAAAACTAAATATGTTATGAGTTGAACAATTTGCTTTTGTGAAAATGGAAGCAGAACCTTAAACTGTGAATGAGGTCAACTGATGTTAGTAGGAAAGAATATATGGATGGGGACACAGAGCTTTTAGATGAGCACCATTTCATCACAGACACTTCTTCTTTTGAATCCCTAAATTGAAGACATCCAGACGTGTACTAGGCCTTCCATTTTTACATTTCTTCACATTTCAACTCAACTTCACCATACCAAAGTAATCCCTGAGGGTCAAGAGACAGGGGAACTAATTCATGGCAAGTATGAAATATATGGGATATTTCACTATGAAATATGCTTGCCCAGCTTTACATATTCATATTTTCATTCACAACCCCCTGTATATGTCTATGATTTCCAATGGAGATGGAAAAACTATGCCACAAGGTAAGATACGATTTTGTGATATATCCAGCGTTAAGAATGCTTGGTGTATCCAAGGTGTAAGAAATTTGATAAGAAAATAAACTGAGAAGAGATTCAGATAGAGCAGACCTACCCCTATTCTGTATGGAGTCTTCTCTCACAGCTTTCAATTCTCTTCACAATTTCAATTCAACCCATTCGCGTACCTAAGTCTTCGAGACGACCTCAGTAGAAATCTCCAGCCGGTACCTAACCATCTGCCTGACGGGTTCGTGCTAAGGTCTGTTATTACCTTGAGAGTAGCTTTTTAGTCAGTAGTATTGTCGTTAGATGGTATAATATGCCTTCTTTTAGGTTCTAGTAATCTATTTTTCGCAAATTAAATAGAATTTCACTGCAACTCTTAGTAAGGAAAAAATGGTACGCAAATGGGTTAATACTACCATGCACCACAGGAAAGGTTAATTTCCAGTAAGGACTATTGCCTAACAAACCAAAAGAATGAAGACGGGGTGGACAAGTGGGGCAGTGGTAACATGATGAACTGCATTGATGAATGCCTACATAAAGACATTCTCACTCTATGGCCTCAGTGGACAATGCAATGGTCTGAGGATGTCACGGGCCAAGATTTGCATGTGACAAAGACACTCCAGAGAAAGTAAGGGAATCGAGAGCTTTGGGGTGTGTTTGTCATTGAGGCTACTCGCTTCTAGCAAAAAAGGCCTAATTTCTAGCAACTCGTATATCATAGATGGGCCTTATATAGGGCTTACGAGGCCTATGATACAAGAAAAGGTGAACGCAAAACGGATTAGGCGGGCGGGCGAGTATTTTTCGATATCGAAAAACGAGGCCGCCTGCCTGTCACTGTGTTAACGTTAAGTTCGTTTTGGTTATCCGCCTCTCCCTCTCTCGTGTAAGACATTTATACTGACGGCGTAGCCGAAGGCCCTTCGAAAGGGTCGGATAAGTGGTGAAATCGTTGGGTCATCCGACGGTTCGTTCGACACGGGGTCTATGGAGCGCAGTCGGTATAACAATCGTTACACCAAAGGAAACAAACGTTTACGTTGTTGCACCATCTGGTAAACTCGATAATATTGCATCTTCTCCGATCAACAGCATTTTGAACTCTGGCGGATACTCTAATAGGTTCGGATGGGGTCACATCATCATGACAATAATGTGCCGAAGATTGCCTTTCCCTGCTTCAAAAAGAATAGCCCGGCAGTGCCCAACAGAGCATTCACACTCATGAGACACTGAGGTCGTGCGTAACGGCTGGAATGATAGGGCATGTCTTCTTTCCTATTGGCACTGCTGAGGCCTCCAGCATCCCATGACGTCATGTTTGGGCTAGGCTGCTCAGCGCTCCCATAGTTCGGTATGTTCCGGTGCCAGCTGCTTGCCCAAGAGTGGCGTCATTCGATGACGTGGTCGTGCCTAGCCAACGCATCTTTTCGCCAGCATCTGCTAGCGACTAGAGAAAAAGACACGACCATGGAGGCACTCATGGCTTGAAGGAAGCAAGCATGGCGTGGGGATGTCAGTAAGGTAAGAAAAAGAACTGGAGGTAGTGCACAGTAGAATGTGGTTGGTATCATGGCGGATCTACTCCATTCACTACGATGGGATTTTCATCATATCCCTTTCCAGTTTTCTTGCTGTCGTGAACATGATGGAAGGCAGTCATGGTACCGGAGGCCAAATAACTATGGGGGAGTTTCATAGGCCTGATAACGTCGGGTCGGAACTATTTTTCTATCAAGGTCCCCAATTTCTTGAGCAGGCCTCAAGTTCCAGACCTACCTATGCTGAGATTGCTGGGTCTATGTAGGCGATAACATTACGCCGCCCTTGCATCATCACAGTCGACCTATTTAACTGCAGATTTAAGGCATAAAGTCAAACAAAATTCGAGTGAACGTTCAAAGGCAAACGTAGGCTAATGGAGACGATGTGCATGGTAGAGGTGTTGGCTGGTCATGGTAGGGCATATTTCCGTATTCAGTAGGAGTTGCTCCAATGACCCGCGGTACCTGCTCCATTATTCCGCCAACCGCACCGCAGGCCCGCTTTCAACTCTATGAATACTTAGTACATGAAAAGCCAGCATTCTGCTAGAACCTATTCCCAATCGCCCTTGACTGCCATTAGCCTAAGCTGAAGTGTTGGTCCGTATGCATGATAGAAGGAAGTCTTGGAACGACTCATTAGGGCCTATTGGTTCCTCTGAGGATCAATTGCGACTGCGGTGTCGGGACTGTTTCCTGCGTGTAAATATATTGAAGAAGGGTGAGTTGGAAAATCCCATAGAAGTGAATGGTGACAAGCCGCCATGACACTGTTTCTATACTGTTACTATGGGTGAGCAATCTGCAGTTCTTTTTCTTAGCTCAGTGGTCTCGCCATGCCTCTCGAATGTGACGTCACCCATGCCTGGCCAATCAGACGTGTGCAATGCTGTAATACTTCAATATTAACGTCCTGCCCAAAAGAAATTATTTGTCACCTCCAGGTCAATATCTTTCGTTTGTTTTCTCTCTTCTCCAAGAACTTCTCAGGAGCGGCTACCTATGGGGGGGGGGGGGGGGGAAATATCGGAACGAAATTCACATCTCCCAAAAGCGAAGTTTAGTGATCGCAACAACCCTGGGGAGATGGACTATCAAATTTGCTGCAGCGATTCTGTATTGAGAGAGAAAGAAGTATGCCAATTTTCGTTCCTGTTGATGCTCTCAGAGAGGAATAAGAGACGGTTCAAATTTGTGGTCGGAAGGAGTTGGGAATGTGCGCCAGGGCCGCCCAGGGGGGGGGGGGGGGGGGGAAGGGGGCAATCGGTGATGTGTCTGAGCCGATCGGTCGGTAAAAATTTTGGTANGGGGCCGCCGGGGGGGGGGGGGGGCGGCAAAGGGGGCAATCTGCCACGGACCCCACGTATCAAGGGATTCCAAGGGCCGGCCTCCAAAGGGCCTCAGGGGGCCCCCAAGGAGGTCTCCGGTTTAGTTTTGCCCCGGTCCCCTGGAAACCTCAGGGCGGCCATGATGGACGCTACCGCGCACATTGAAACAAAGAAAACTGGACACTGTGCACATGCATGGTAACCGCAATGGCGGTCTAGGCGCCTGGTAGTTGACCATCGGACTAATGTCCACGTTTCGTGTATGAGGGCGCTAAAATATCTGAAATGAATTCGCGCCAAAGTTTGAGGCTGTTTCTATGGCCCATTCAGATCAGGTCAGGGTATATTTCCTGTGATTTCCCCTTTCCCTCTCTACGGGACTCACTAACGTTAAGCCGAGGTCTAACCAATCGAGTGCCTTCAGGTCACGCTAAGGCCTACCTTTTCTTTTCAAAAGAAACTCAATTGTTGATTCATGGCGCCAATTAGGCCTATAAGGGTGAATCTTCGTCTTCTTGGTCTTCGAGACATCTGGTTGAGGACGTGTGTCGTTAGGCCAATCGCAGGCCTATTCATACGTTCACAGACCATTTCAGAAGACGTGATACGTTAGACCGATTGGAGACCTGCATCGCGTTTCATGGACCATTTCAGTGGGACGTGGAACGTTAGGCCTATCAGGAGTTCCTCGAACCATCTCGAATAGGTCTGAGGAGAGAATGCCTTCACAAAGCATGCAATCCATGGTACGCGCCATCCTGTTAATTCAGGGATGTTCCTGCATATCCCACCACATCGACCAATAACTGCTAACCACTGCATTTTTCACCTGATTTGGGGCACTATTGCGCGGGGAACATCCCAGTCACGAGTGTCTGAGTTGAATGAGAATCGTCAGGGTCGAGCGAAAATCACTGAAGGGGTGCTGAAGTTGAGGGGTTCAGGGAACATGGGTTCCATCTAGTGAGAACTCTTGGTACGGCAACTGTGGCAGTGTCAGTTAAAGTTTCATATAGGTGGTGTGGTGTTGATTTTGCATAAACTTTGTATCATGTACTTTATATCAGGTAAAGTCATGTCTAGTATATATGAAACACGCTTCCACTTTGGGATATAAATAGAGGAATGTACATTTTATATTGTGACGGTCTTGGCGGCCTGTCTCGTCAGACCACCCTTCCGGAGTATCCGGAATTGGATACTCCGGAATGTGCTGGATTGAATCCGTGCCGGATTCAATCCGGCACGTTGGGATACTGGCGAGATCCACCCTCCAGTCCGCAGACCGGATGCCGACACCGGGGATAACTGTAGCCGTACAGGAGGCTATAGGATCGGGGTGAACCCTAACGAAACTCAGGAGCGTGGATAGGGGACCAGAGCCAAACTTTAATGCGAGCCAGTGGTTTCCACAACACAGTCGAGTTTCTTTACGAGACCAATCCGGCCCGTCGCAATGTAAAGGGATGTCACAGCCAAGAAAGTTTATTACACATCAACAAAATACAGACTGCGATTGCCAGACGCGAACGTGGACAAAGGGGACAGGGACAATACCCGAGCCGGGCAAGTCTAACGCCTAGATGATGATTCGGCACGAGAGCGTAGAGGGTAATGAACCTCGTTTCCTAGGTTAGCGAATGCAGTCCGCAGCTCTCCGAAACAAGGTCCTGCTCGGTTAGTCGTGCCCGCTCGGATCTACCTCCCTATGTGGTGTGGTCTAAACAACTTTCAGGATACTGGAGGAAACATTCCTGACTCCCGACATAAGGGTAGTGCACCGGGACCCATCCTTCCCTCCACACAGCAGATATTAGATATAATAAGTCACCGGTTTAGGTCGTAGTAAATAACACGGCGCCAGAGGCGCCATCTCACGTCAATCCAAAGAAATACACATGTTCATGGGTCTGGGTTACAAAAAAACACTGTGCAACTATATACACGATAGCCAAACATTATGTAAACATCGTTACAATATGAATGTGATATCATTTGCATGACAATCGCAAGAAATTGACATAGTTTGCAAAAAGTTGATATCTTGTTTACATAAACATGCTGCTTGGGTTGTCGCATACATCTCACCTCTCCCAGGAAAGGGAAAATAAGAAATATGCACCTCTCCATGCCCTTTAAAATGAACCCGAGTCAACTGTTGGTGTTATTAAATTGCAATCAACTAGTGAGAATGTGATCCAGGCCTATTCGTTTGAGGATGTTGCAAAGGGACATCATCAAGAGGCAAGGGGGGGGGGGGGGACGGAAGAGAGGGGGGCGGCGGATGAGTGGAATTCCATGAAAGGCCACGACTATCTTCTTATATGGGGGCTCTAAACAAAGAATTTGGAATGCAGCACGTAACCGGGAGAATGTGATCGGAATGTGTCATGAAGATATATGTGTCATAAAGAAATATGTGTTGATGGATTTTTCTCCTGCCATAAACGAGATAGTGTACTGAACTTTACAGAACAACATTATCAGGGAATGGAAACGGATAATTACCTAAAAAGAGGCGGAAATGTGAGGATATATGCCTGGATAGGAGGCTCTTTGTTCTTATCTGCCGTTGGCATGATATGATCCCGTTAGCCTCGATGGGTCCAGTTAAACCATGCCTTATGAGTTTTCAAAACTAAATATGTTATGAGTTGAACGATTTGCTTTTGTGAAAAGGGAAGCAGAACCTTAAACTGTGAGTGAGGTCAACTGATGTTAGTAGGAAAGAATTTATGGATGGGGACACAGAGCTTTTAGATGAGCACCATTTCATCACAGACACTTCTTAAGAACCTATTCCCAATCGCCCTTGACTGCCATTAGCCTAAGCTGAAGTGTTGGTCCATGTGCATGATAGAAGGAAGTCTTGGAGCGACTCAGCAGGGCCTATGGGTTCCTCTGAGGACCTATTGCGACTGCTGTGTCGGGACTGTTTCCTGCGTGTAAATTAGTTTGAAGAAGGCTGAGTTGGAAAATCGGGAAAATCCCATAGAAGTGAATGGTGACAAGCCGCCATGACACTGTTCCTTTACTGTTCCTATGGGTGCGCAATCTGCAGTTCTTTTTCTTAGCTCAGTGGTCTCGCCATGCCTCTCGAATGTGACGTCACCCATGGCTGGCCAATCAGACGTGTGCGATGCTGTATTACTTCGATATTAGCGTCCTGTCCAACGCAGCTCGACAATGAATTGGTTGTTCGACTCTTACACGCACAGCTTTCCACACAGCATTGACGTCCTCACGTTGCTTTGCAGTTAGTACTGTCCTACGCTGCCTTCATTTAGCTCTCCCCTCGGCGTTGAGATACTCACGTTTCTCACGGTAAGTGATAATCTATGATGCCTCGCCACTTCCGTTCTCCGGGCGCGTTGCAACACATCCAAATTACATAACTCTTCATCCAATCTCATCTGACCTATTATCTGGAAAGGCATAGGCTTGTAAGCCTATTGGCTGCATAAACCGACTAAGAAACGCGACTAGGCTGTGACCTGGAAATGAAATACCTGTAAGTTTGTCGGCTACACGAACTAAGTAACGCCTTAGCGTATTCTAACATAGTATGGTATGGACGGAAGGATAGATGCATAACACTGATTAGATGAGACATGAGTAAATATACAATTATCTCGTTTTGTGAAGCCGCTACGGCACAACAACGGAAATTTGAGCTCACTTCATCTTGCTTCTGCATCAGTTGGTGCGGGAAGACTTCCTGAACTTGCAGATGGATCCTGCAGCTGGACAGGCCTATCTTGTTTCTGCCCTTCAGGCATTCATTAAGGAGGTTGTGGCTCCTCCAAGAACTTGAAGTTTACCCATCACGTTCCAGAGGAAGAGCGAGTCAATTGGGAGGACGAAATCGGGAACGTGACCGAGAATGAAATTGGACTGTACCTAACATATAATCTCGTTATCATAGCAAGATCCAGACTACGTCCTTGCTCCTTTTGTCAACGCTGCCATTCTTCCACATATTCCATTATTCGGTAATCGCGAGTAGATGCAGTGGCGCCATTGTTCAACTTTCAGAAAGTGATTCACTCACGGAAAAATTTTCTGCGGCGGAAAGAGCAGAGAGATTGGAAATATCTATTTATAGCTTGATAGTTTCAAATATCCCTCGAGTGCGTAGATCAGTGGTGCCCTGATCCTCGAATCAGGGAAATCCTGATACTCGAAGGCTACGGACACTTGGACACAAGGAGCAGACGGAACGAAAGCAAAACAGAGATGCAACCACCTTTTCCTTGTGTGCACCACCTGGTGACACTCATACTTAAGAATACAACGACAAGTAAATTAAAAACAAAAGCTGTCTAAGTATTGTGAAATCCGAGTCTAAGGGTGGATTTTTGAACAGAGCATTATCCGATAATGCAGCTTTATTTCGGAGAAAATGCATTATAAATCCGGTAGATAAAGCTGCATTATCGGATAATGCTCTGTTCAAAAATCCACCCTAAGCGTCATGAAGGAAAGCACACTGCTCGATAAACAAAAAATGTGCAAAAGCGAATGGCGGAAAAGTCGGAAGAGACTGCAATCAGATTTCCATTCATTAAACTGAGTTTAGTGGTATCCTCTGCGTGGCTCTCCTTCTAGTCGACGGGATTGCACTCTGAGGTTTTTAAAATTATCCTTGAGTTTCTGAAATTGCCGATCCAATCGGTATGTGAACGTTGATTTGAGCGTGGACATGCCATCGCTTGAAAACTTGGGGTCATATGTGGTCGGTCATAAAACCACTTGAGTTTGTTGGGATTCCTTTGAGGTTGGCATGCGTCTCAGGATAAGATAACTCTTAGAAGTGCACATAGCCACTTATCGCATCCAGAATATCCTTATCTATAATTTGGCCTCGCTCTGCAAAGATTGTACTCAAAGCGTCAATTTCCTTAAAGAGGGTGAGTAAAAAACAGGAGCTATAGAGCGACGGAATAAATGAAAGGGATAACATGCATGTGTTTGTCCGTGTAGAACGAAGGAAAATTTATTAATTGATCATGCAATTACGTTTTACTTCAGCAATGGCGAATTCTTCAGAAGAGGCGATACTCCGTGTGGGTGGGAAGACAGTTGCCCGAGTAATCGCCGAGAACTTGGAAGATTTAAACTTCATTGACCACGACGCAGTGATCGATCAGTTGATGAAGAAAGAAGTGATCACTTATGTCGAGTATGTCGAAATTTTGAGGACGTCTCAGAGGGAGAAAATAATATTCATTCAGGAGAAACTGCCAAAGAAAGGCGACAATGCCTTCCATATATTCTTGGAATCCCTCGGTGAGACGGGCCACAAAAGACTTGCCTGTAAAATGCGACGTCGTAAGTTCTTCGGTTTCTATTCCTTGTTTCTCTGGTTTAGCGACCCTGGCAGATGTTTACGACCGGACATTCTTCCCTGTATCCTGTTTTCGATCTATTCCCCCTCAATGTTTTTGTTTCGATCACACCCATTTTGCGGCTAAGAAGTTACTCTCTCAGGAAATACGAATGAATGATATGCTCACGAGGTTGGACTCGCTTCATACCCGAGAGAAAATAACTCCTTTACCCCATACCCCACATCCCTTTATTTGAAATGATCTTGCGTCTGATCTCCAATCTAATGCTACGCAAAATCCCAGCTTGGAATCGAAGAAATTTCACTCGTAGAGGTGCAGTCCGACCGGCAGTTTAATCCAGTGGTGGATAAAGAATTATCCATCGGGGGGCGCTTCCTCAGTTCCCCCTCCCCCCTCCCCCCTACCACCATAACCGTGACCGGCAAGCACCCTCCATCCTGTCGCCATTTTCATTTTTCATCCACGGTAAAGGCAGAATAAGCATTCGCACATTAAACCAAAAATAATTGCGATTTATTATTTTTATTCACACCGGAGGACCGGAAGTTAGACATAGCGTGCGCGATTCTGGCTGCTAGCTAGGCCGAGCGACAACTGTGCGTTTGTGCGTTTGTGTGTGTGTGTGTGTGTGTGACAGCCCTACAGGCCACACGCTTAGTGATATGAACTTGTGGTTTCGACAGAACTCCTCCTTACCATCCGAAGATTTGCCTTTTCGGAATGAAATTTGGAAATCTCCCTCACGAAAAGGAGGGGAAGCAACTTTCACGGAAAAAAGCAGTTTCATTCTCGTCTCGCCATCTTTGGGATAAACGAGGAGACGAGAGTTGCCTTGTTACTCGCAAGGGAGCGCTGGCATCGCTTACAGCATTACCTAGCGCCTGCTGCCTGGAAAGCAGGGATTTTAAGCGTCCTTTACGAAGGGTTGTATTGTTTTCCCGTATCGCAGTCGCATTGGTAGTTAACCAAAAGCTTAAAGTATGCTTTATGGGACCAGGAACTACCAGTAAAAGTAAAAAGTGGTCTGCAAATCGTGACTCTCCTGTTTGCTGCTTATTCCCTGTCTTCCTCTACTCGTATGAGTTTATGTACGATGCTAGCCGTTTGTGTTTCTTAGACTGGGGTCCCCCACATTCATTTTGGTTCATTTCTCGTGGCTGCGATCTCGCGTCTGTGCGCCGACACTGAGAAGGTGTGTTGTGGATTGCAGTGGGTAACACTCTCACTATGGCTGGAAGGTGCGCTCCCCGCTTCTTTGAAGTTATATAATTTTTTTTTTTTGCTCTATGGGCACTGTGATCCATTGACGTGCTAAGGTGTCACGTTAAATGATGGGTGAAATGAGCATGGACAAATGGCGTCGGCGCGCTGTGTTCCATTGCCGTTTCAGTTCCGGGAATTTACTGAATTCTTTTCCTTCACCTCCTCGTTACCAACCAAGTTCACCTGCTCGTATAAGAGAATCAATCAGGAAGTGAAACCTCTTCGTGGACTCCGTTCAGGTGGTCTTTATGAGACCACCTGAACTGTGCGTTAATTGCTCAATTGCCAACAAAGGCGGTTGACCAGTTATGTCTTATCTCATTGGGTCACCTTCCTGATGCGGTGAAGCTTATGCAAGACAAGACGCGAGTCCATGCAATTGAAGTTCGCTGGAGCCTTTGCTAGCAATGCCACTATCGACCATGCCATGACTCTTCGTGCGGACAGAGGCCCATCAATGGGTGGAAATGAAGGGTGCCACCTGCATGCCATTAGCCAACATAATCCACTCTTAATAGTAAAGAGATAGTTATCTCTCAAACGCTGATCCCAGAGCTATTGAAAAGTTGAGGAGGAAAGCAGGCAGGCAGTTATGATGTCTTCACTGTTTTAAATGGCGACAGTATAGGGATATCAATGGGATATTCCTTCAGTTATCTACTGTATATATGTATTCATGTACTCTCTCTTCTTTGACCTCTCTTACGTAAGAGAAAGAAATTTCTGAAATATGGAGGCCATGAATAGAGGGGGAAAATGTAGAAAATGAGGAGGTGTAAGGGGTGGTCGTGTAGATGTAGGATCGAAGTAGTGATGATTTGGGCTAACATATACCTTTTAAGAACCTTGGCCTATCGTTAAGATCTGATATAAGTCCTCATTCTGGCATGCAAAGTTTCCAGTACTTATCCGAACTATATTGCGAATCAAGAGGCTCAAGAGACGGTGGCCATCGATTTTGTCGACTCATTCTCGTAGTGAATCGATTATGAACTCGCACATTGAACAAATGAGAGAATTATAAATAAATGTTATTCTATAAAATGAAGGAGACTTCCAACAACTTTCTGAAGATCCGTCAAATCCTCGCCTCATTAGAATGGCAACATCCTCCCCCTTCCTTTTGATGATCCCTTCATTGCAGAAACATAACCATGGATGCACAAATTAGAAAATAATAATTCGAGGTTTGCTTAAAGAATTGAGGTCGGACACGGTGAAATCTGTATTGTAAACTTGATGGGGAGTTCCCCTTTTCCACCTTCTGGCGTTAACTTACTAACCCTAAACAGATAGGGCGAAACTGCAATTGAGGATAAAGGTTTCTTTGAGTGTGCAATACTTGCTGTGATGGGTTTTCCACAGAATCCATAGACATATCAAGTTCTGGCGAGACCCCCTATTGCCCTTGCGGGTGTTTAACCCCCGGTTTTTCTGATGTTGCTTCAAAGAAGAGCCACGAATGGTTGGACAGGTGAGTCTCTTGTTTCCCACTCTGAAATGCAAGCTGGGCTGTTGTGACGTTCAAGTACGTGCGCAGGCCGCAAATGCACATTGAGAACACAACGTCTTAATTAGCTCAACAATGACTGGAAGCGGGTAAGAATGGCATGCGACAGCGCTCATGGAAATGTGGTTCTTGGTGCAGTCCCAGAGGGCTTCTCTGGCTTCCAAATAAGATCAAGAGAAGCGCAGAATGTCTTTTCTTTCAAGCACAAGGATTCTTCCAAAATTTTTGCTTCTTAAAGAGTCCAGAAAACTTATTAATTTGCTTGAAACATCACACAATTCATGAAGTTTCTTCCATCACCTGAAATGTATGGTTCTATTCTGATAAAGCAGCGTTGGAAGCATGTTTCGAGGTATTGCGTGGCAAGTGTGGTTCACACCCGGTTCTTTTATCATAAGGCTCCTCCTCGAACAAACAACTTCTTCCATTCAGTGGCTATTCATCTTTTTGCAAGAGATAGAAATATCATCAAACTAAACCTGGAGAGTGACGGGTAAAACAGAGTCTGGAGTCTTGGTTCTTCAAAAAAAGGTTTTGTTCTGATGGTTGAATTTGCCTGGTCAAGGTTTTGGTGAAGAGGCATCCTTGTCGTACTGGTTTTGGTCGCCGTTCTCTCTGAGCTTCAAACATTGTAGGCATGCAAACATCTGGATAGGAGCCTCTAGTATGGCCCTTATCAAGCCTGAAGAACTTCAATATGTCGTGTGGTGACGTGAAAAAGCATGTTGTCTCAATTGGGTGTTGTGAAGGTAGAATCAATTTCTCCACATGTCTTGATGTCATACAGGCGTTTCGACCTCATGCATTCAAATATTTTAGCATGAATCAGTGAACTATAAAATGGTTTAGATTTTGGTCTTCAACTTGATGACAAAGCATGATTTAAAAACTCCTCCATACCTGCGTAACGCATTGCTGCAATTTTTTGACACGAGCCAATAATTTTAGCAATTTAGTTGAACTCCAGGAACTCGAGAGAAACTTTAGGATTAGAAGCACAGTCACTGAAACATGTTTATTGCATCACTTCTAACATTTTTGAAACAACCATCGTACAGTAAGCTTATGGAAATTCTCACCAGATGAAATTAGGAATTGTCTTAGAAAAATGCTGAAAACGTCTAACAACGGGAATTCAAAAATATTGTCCTTTACTAATCCAAGAGCTGATCTCACTTTCTGAAATGCATCTATATCCCTTTCTGTAATAGGTCAGAGGTGTCTAAGGTGGATCATCCCAAGTTGAATAATGAGGAGACAAGTGCAGTCAAACAGGTAAGAGGGCTGTGTCCCCGCATGGAAGTATACGTTTTCGTCTTGAGTAGGAAGCATCCTTGGAACACAGCAAAACAAAAAAAAGAGATTCCTTATTCCTATGGTGAAATTCTATTGGTTAAAAAGAAAACTCAGAACCCTGACGAAGGCATGTCCTTCCACTGAGGTTCATTTCTCATGTTCAATGTAAAGGTGCAGTACCAGCTTTGACTAGTGTTCTGAGTTTTCTTGTTTTTTTATACTTCATGAGAATGTATACAATATTCTTAATTCTTGTTTTTCTTCCTAAGCGATATTTAAAAAAAAAAGTTGAACACGAAATATCAATCGCAGGCAATGGTGGCATGGTTGAAACTTTGGGTTATTCCCTGCGGTCGAATGCATTGTATTACATTTCTAAGTTGGAGACAACGCGGATGTTCGAGAACTCAAGCACCAAAACGCAGAAAGTTCTTTAATAGCTTCCAATATTTTCTCCCGTGCAGTCTAAACATTAGCTTTATTTAGCATTTTCCTCGCTCGATATGATGCGACAGGAGAGGGCGGCTGGGACAAGAGGGTTAAGATTCATGATTGCACGGCGACTCTGGATCACCAAGGAACACTCCCCTATTCCCTTAGTAGCATCAGATATCATTTAATGGTAGGTGCATTCTCATATAAAATTAAGTCAATATGGACCTCATACGTTCTAATGAATTCAGAAATTCTTGAAAAGGGCTTTCAGTACTGGCAGTTTTAGCCCCGAAAAAAAGACCAGAGCCAAGCTATCACTGGATCCATCACTGGATCCGCATCTCCGGATTCACCTCCATATTCCTACTTAAACTAATGTACAACAATATCACATTGAAACATGCAAACCCAACTGACTGCATTCTTCAAAGTAAAAAATTCCCGTGAAAGTGCGAAAATCATAACTAAAAGCATTTTTGAATTTCAATATGTAACTTTCTCAAGAACAAAGGAAAAACAATTTAACACTAACTCCTATAAGGATTTATTGTCAACAGGTAATTTAAACAAACATCTTTCATCCATGACCGTCGGAAAATTATTTAATCCAAGAATAAAATAACGAAAAATAAAAATACCGAACATGAAAGACAAACTTCGAGCCGACATCCTCTCCTGCTCCCGTTTTTATCAAATGCTTTCGACTTCGAACCGAAAGAATCCACATTTTGCACCTTTTTATTTCTCTAAAACTTCCGTCACAAACTCAGCATTCATATCGAATGGGATTCCGGGCCAACTTGGAGTGACGACACGGACGTGGGAGTCAACACCGAGCCGACATTCTCTCCCGCTCTCGATTTTCTTAATTTTTCGAATTCGAATCCATTGGAAAAATTTTGGACCCTTCTAATTATCATATTTTTCGTTTTTCTTAATTTCCTTGAAAAATTGCCGAACAAACGTAGGAAAAGCATTTCACTAATCAAGATCTATAATATGTAATGGTGGTTTTCACGAAGATAGCACGGTTGAGCGCCTTGGGAACTGCCCCCAGAGGCCCTGCCCAATACCTCTTTTTAGACCGTAGCCTGCCGCGAGAGTTAGTTCTGCAATGTACCACCAAGTGACTTTCATTATAATAAGTAGAAGTCAACAGCAATTTCGACATCGATTGTCCTATCAACTTGTTTCTTGACTTCGGCACGTTACGTCGCAATATCCCCAGCAAGCATTCTAAAATTCAATCAGCGTTACATGAACGTCAATTTTGAACTTTCCCAGTGTTTGGTTGGCGTTACAGCTAAGATTTAGTCATTATTGCAATGTCGCTTATCGGAACACTCAGATGAACGTTTAAGTTCAACACTGGTTGAACGTTGAGCCAACATTGCAATGTCACTTATTTGAACCTTCACTCCTGCTCTTGTAGCATTCCCATATTTGGTCAATAATGAAAGCATTGGATTAAATATTCCTCTGAATGTACTAATCTTAATTCTTTACAGGGAACAATTATTCCTTTCCTGCTCTGTGGAGTACTGCAATCCTCCTTTCCTTCGCTGGGAGTGGAAAAATCATTCTCCCTCCCAAATGCGGAGAATAGAGCCAATGCATATGATCGAGTTTACAGAAATTTTTTCTAAGTAATTGTACAGAGTGGTCATATTGTCTTGTTAACCCCTGTTGAATTTTATGCTAATTGTAATTTTTCTTGTCCGTTCAGATCGGGCTGTACATGTGTGATACGGGTAATTATTACTGTAGAAGAACGGGTGGTTGCTAGCGTTTGGATTCACGAGCGCTCTAACACAAACAAGACGTTAGCAGAAGTGCGCTTTGAATTCCACAACTCTCCTTGGGACTTCATAAAAGAAACAGTTTCAAATGAACGCTATCAAAGCACAGAAGCCCTCAAAGAAGCTGTAAAAATGTCTTTAATCAAGTTACACCATAGATGCTTAAGCGAATGTCCATCAGAACATGGCGCAAAGTCGTTCTCTGCTATGAAAAGGATGGAGCTCACACGGACACTTTGTCCAATTAAATCTTGTGTCATGTGTAGGAAAATAGTTTAACTGTTGATCTAATGCTGTAATTATTTTGTAAACAATTGTTACAAATATATTTTATTGCTGGTCATTTTATCACAACGACAAAAAGTAAACGGGGGTAACAAGACATTGTGACCACCGTCACATAGGATGCACGTGGATGTCACGTGGGATGCATAGGATTCTCATCGGGAGTATGAGCTTGTTTATGTTTCTGTCTCGAATATATGGATAATAAATTAATACAATAAGTGTCCTATTTTATTGATTGTTATAATGAGGCAAGGGAAAACATGGTGAGGTAATAAATACTCCTGTGAGGGATGTTTTTATGGAAAGAGGGAAGTGTACTTTTGTGTACTATGGGAAAAGCGAGACTCATACTTCCATCTAGTGGGCAAGAGGAGAACTTCAGCATTACCTCAAAGTAACATAGTAACGTTTCTGGAAGATTACCTTCCGCCAGAAGCAGCGCGTGAGAACCTGGACGTGTCTCTAGCAGCAATTGGAGAAACCTTTCTTAAGTGGAAGGTTGCATAAGAAAGAAGGCAGACGTATGGCAGGGCCAAAGTGAAGAAAGTCCTTCACGCAGTCTATAATAAGGTGGCGCAGTGCCTTAAATTGGAGCCTCAGCAGCTATGACCGTCTGTAGCCCAACCAGATCTGATGTTCTCCGCAAGGCATCACGAAATACTCTTTGAAGCTTCGTGACAGCGCTTCAATGAGTCGTTAGAATGCCACATGGGATACCAGGCAAGCCACAACCAAAGAAAGGAGCCAATTTAAACTATGTTACTGCTGAGAACGTCAGGAACTTTTATGAAGATGACGAGATCAGCCATAAGTGCCCAGGCAAGAAGAACGTCATATACGTTGTGACTGAGAAGGAGCGAATGGTGAAACAAAAGCGACTGATGCTGGTAAACCTGCGAGAGGCCTACAGCTTGTGGAAGGATGCCAACCGGAAGTCAAAGCGGGGTTCTCTATCTTTGCCTCTCTGCAACCGAGGTGGTATGTCTTACCAGGTGCATCTGGGATACATTCTGTTGGCGTATGTATTCATCATCAGAACTTGAAGCTAGAGCTTCGTGCTTGCAAGATCAACTTCAATTACAAGGATCTCATGAGCATGATCGTTTGTGATATCAGCGTCGAATAATGTATGTTGGTGAAGTTGTGAATGGTGGTAACATTACCGGTTTACTGATAATTACTGCAGCGTTGCTTACCGGTAATATTACCGGTAAATTACTAGTGAATCACTTTCTAATGGCTTTCAGCTGTTTTTTCTCGTAGAAAAATACATTCCATCCCTGCTATTTTTTTTGCTAGAGTTATCCTAAGCCAGAATCAATGACAATCACAAAGGTAGCAAGGTCTTTGCAGCATCTCTGCATGTATTTCATGTTATGCTGAGAAATTACTTAGAAATTAGTACTGAGATTTTTTAACCCGAGGCCAATATGCACTAATGGTGCTTCGACTGTATTTTCACGAAATAGCCCTAACCCCAATCTGACTGAGGTCAGGACGGTTTTGGTTGGCTTTCTCCTCTGGTGAGCTACTCTTTTTCTGGCAGTTTCGTATGTTGTATGCAGACACGTGCGAATTGGAGCTAAACTTAATTGCGTCCTTCCATAACCAGTCCTATTTTTTTTCCCGTTCTTTCATTATTTTTCGAGCCATGTGGAAGTGCGCCTCATTAGTGATGGAAATGTTTATGATGACCGGCAGGTCAAGAAGGGCAGGAAACTGACAGCATACATTACATCTACTTCTTAAGCATTTTCCAGATTTGGCTTCTTTTGACGCTTAGAATGCACAAAACAAAAAATTCAAAATCTCTTTCGATATCCACATCCCTCCAAAGTTTGTCTCTCTCAATATTTCACAAGTGAGGTGTTCTTTAGCTATACATGGGTTGCAAAAGAGAATATTGAGACTTAAAAATAAATAGCTTAATATGGCACTGTAAAAGCACTGGTAACCTAGTAGTGATACACCAGTAAAATCCCAGTAATTACCGGCAAATTACGTGTAAATTACGGGTAAGTAATGGCAATTACCGGTTATTTTACATGTCTATATGCTGGACACATGGGATGAGTGTCCTGGTCTGGAACCTATATGGGCTCTGCTGGAGGAACAAGATCACCTGTCAACTGTGAAGGAAATTCGTTTCAAGCAGTGGCACGCGGTTGACAGAACCACACTGAACACGTTGGTGATGAGAGCTGACGACTACAAGCAGATGCTCTGTGAAGAAATCGATGGCCTTAGAAAACATTATTACGCCAGCGAAGGACAGGCCACGTACATGAGGGAATTGAAGCAGAACCTGGTGGACAGGAATGCATTATCATGGGAGATTTGGCTGAAAACTACTCCATTATCGTGTAGGAGTCTCAGGGGTCTCACTGGAACACTTCGAAGGCAACGCTTAACCCTCTCGTCGCCTACTACAAGCAGGACGACTTGGTTGCAATGTAGCAGACCAAAAATCAAACAATGAACGTGCTTTATCAATGCATATGGAAGAGGACGTAAACTTACCATAACGAGAGATTTCTCTTTTCTCTCGCCATCGAGGGATATTCGGAATGAAAATAGCCTAAATTTCACATTTTCAAATTCAACTTTGATAATGAAATCTCATTCAAACTCCGAGGACGTATGGACCGATTTGTTTTCCTATCAAGGAGCTCTGGTACAAGCTATTGCACACCTCTATACTATGAACGGTTCCTGAGATGGAAATTTTATAGTTCATGGAATTTTTCCACTTTCCTCCAAGGTTCGGGGGGCGATATCTCGCTAACGCCAGAATCGATGGGGCGGATTATTTTTTTTTCCAGGGGTCTTTGCATTGACTACAATCGCTGAGAATTTCTGTCGCGAAATCGCAGTTGGTCGGGCGTCATTTATATTAATTTTGGTTGAGTTCGTATGAAATGAACCAGTCGCATGATATGATTTATGCCTTTGGGAAAGGAAGAACCAATTTCTCACAAACACAACCATGAGGCTATTCTTTCTAGATAGATTGACTGATTTCATAATAATCTGTTCTAGAACTTAACTTATCGCATAGCTTAATCCATGCGTACTTAATGCTCACTCAGGATTCCTTAGCATTCACTTATTCAACAGAAGCACTGATTAAAGAAATGAGGAAGGGACAGGCTACAGAGAGGGACTGTGTTTGGGACTGTTGGAACTAAGCTAGGAAAATAATTAAAAAAGTTCGTGCATCAAGAAGTTATAGGGTGATCGAAAAAGAGCCCAAGGAAAGCAGAGATGAGTTCTCTTATTCCATGTCCTTTTTTATAGGTTTATTATTGTTATTTTTTTTTAGAGTTAGAGGTGAGAGAATGGCATGTAATTCCAGGTCAAAAAGCAGCAGCAGTCGAATATATTGACGGTGGAGGAGATGACAAAAGGCCTCGAGGACCAGCTGAAGATAGTGGAGAATGCATGTAGAGATGCAAAGCGAGAAAAACTGAAGCTTGAGAGAGAGCTTACAGAAAGCAGAGATCAGGTTTCTTGTACAGTATATTCCCATTCCCATTTCTTTTTTCTAAAGAATTTGAGGTAGGAGAATGGCTCGTGATTCCAGGTGAAAGAGCTACAGCAGAAGCTGCTGACCGCGGAGAAGAAGGAAGACCTAAAGGAGCAGCTCAAGAGGGAGCAGAATGTGTATGGAGAGAAGGAAGGAAAGAACTGCACGATTGGCAGACAGCTCGAGGAGAGTAGTAATCAGGTCTCGCGTAATATTTCATTCACAATTGCTAAATTCTCTTGTTGTAGTGCCTCGGAGATACGAAATGTTGGATTCTCATAGGCTGCTGATTTGCGTCGACAATTGGCCATTCTGAAGTGGAAGTCTGTACAGGTCGGAGTAGGAAACATAGAAGCAGCCATTCCAACTCTGACGCTGAGGCAAGATGAACCAGTCTTTCAGCAATCAAAAATGACTCAGGTATTCATGATTTAGATACCCTCCAAAATATAATTAACCTAAGTTTGCATGATTAGTTGGTGTGACGTCCTTACTAGCCACCATCAACACTAATTAGAACCACCAATTAACACAAAAAATTATATATTCAAGTTTGGTTAAGGAGTAAGCGCTAAGGGCGCTAGGAAAGTATTTATTTTTGAAAGAGTGCAATCTCGTGCTCTATAATATCCCCTATGCACCTATAGCACAGCAGCACACCACTGCGTTTATGTCACCGATGTGTAAAGCCCCGCTTGTTGCTGAAGAGATGATGAGAAGACAAGGAATCACTTCCCTAGCTGTCTTCACATCCGGCCACGTACTTTGTGATTTTCTTTAGTTTTCAAAAGCACATTGAACATCTAACGCTTTGTCAGAAATACAAATCTGGAACAGTCTTGAAAATCAAGGCTTTTTTGCTGCAGCTTGATGTCATCAAGGATACGAAAACAATCCAAAATTAATAGGTACAGATTTTTGTGAATATTTCTTACATGGTCCTTTTCCCCCCTTATTCTCTTAGGAGAAGCTGAAACGCCGGGCTAAGATCATCACACGGAATGATTTGATCGCTTTCATTGATGAGAACCAGCAGAACAACCTTATCATCATTCATGTCCGTTCGCACAAAAGCAAGCAGAAAATGGAAGCGGATGAGATCGAGAGAAGAATTGTCGAAAGAATTAGTCATGCGATCTTCCTGGATGCCGATTTGCATGCGGATTGGATAAAGGACTTCTGCTGGAAATACAATGAGAGGAAAAGGAATGATTATTGGATTATTGTGATGGCACAAGCACAGGCCGATTTGGATACCATTTGTGGCCTTTTTTCCAAATGGGGTTGTATCTCATTGGCACGTCCCCATTCGAGATTTGTTGCAGGTTGCTTTGGTATACCTATAGGGAAATAATAAATGGCACTGATGAGTGAATCTTGAAGTGATGCAAAATAGATTCCCTTAACTAGAAGAATAAAATGAAGTAATGAGAAAAGTTAAGTTTTTATATGTTACATGAGAATGCAATGAAAAGGCTTTGGTAGCGCCTATTACCATTCTTCAACCCCTTCAGGTACCAAAATTCAACCTCCTCGTATTTCTCTCTGAGAGAATTAACAGGAACGAAATTGGGCAAATTTCTTCTCTCAACACAGAATCACTTTAGCAAATTTGAAGCTCCATCACCCCAGGGTTGTGGAGAACACTCCATCTAGCTTTTGGAAGATGTCAATTTCATTCCGGTTTTTTTCTATTTGGGAAGCCACTCCTCGGGAGTTTTCCGAGGAAAGAGGCTAACCATGAGAAAGTCATTGACTCGTAATGATGAAACGTGTCCTTTTTATTGCTTGTAATGGACCATTTGTCTCCAGAATCCAGATATTGTCTCCAGAAGAGAGTCTCTTCCATCGTGACACTGTTGAATTCCGTCCTGTTGATTATAACGTTAATCAGACCGGCGAATCTCGCTGATAATTGATGCACATTCTAGTCCTCAGATTCCGCTGATACCTCTGATGCCTAGATGTCTCAGTTATCTTTTTTTCCTAAAGTAAATTTCTTCAAGTTACCGGTCTGCGGAAAAATGCTTTGAAAAAAATCTGGATCCTTTTCCCCTCTGAATCCTCTTCCGATATTTTCGCAGTCGCAATCCAAAGACGCGATGCGTTACGCGTTTCGCCTGGAGAGAAATCGGCAAGCATTGACTTCCAAATGCCAGAAAGGGAAATACTTATATATATTCTGCATATACGCCGAGATATTGAAGAAGATGCGAAAGCCCAAGAATGCTGCCAACTTTCCTTCCATCGCCAAGAATTTCAAGAATTGCAATAACTATTGCAATAATTGAAGTACGAAAAATGTCAGTAAAAAAACTGACTCTTGATACTTCTTACCCGTTGTTTTCACACTTACTTTAGGTTCAGGACGCATTTTTATACTATCATGATACTCCATTCTTACAGTTATTTTCAGGTCACAAATCACGATGTTCAAAGTTATGAACACCATTGGATTCAGCGAAGGCACCGAATGCAAGTCTTGGGAGAGACAGGAGCAACGGCCCTCGCCGGTTCACGAAATGAAATTCCTTGGGGATAAATGGTTTCATGGCTTTGATATCAAATGATGAACATGATTAAAAGAAAACTTCATCATGTGAGGTGGTCGTTCGCTGCCATTTTCGATCCTACAAATTTTAAACGTTATTGCACTTGAAAGAATGAATGGAATTCTTTTCATTCACGCTATACGGCATGTGCCGAAAATTGTGAGCTTTGCACGATATAGAATGGAGGTATTTAAGAAAAGGAACTGGTTTCCCTTTTTTTTTATAAATTGGACAGAGTGTAGAATGCGGTGACGAGGTTTCTTGAAGCACCCACGTCATCCTGGAAGCTACAACACGGCGTGACAGACCATGTCGGGGAATCGATGGCAACCACTCCAGTAGCTTTCTTGTTTCGATGAATCGTACGGGGAGCTGACGCATTCCAAGGTTGGAATGCGGAGAAGCAGGTGGGTCGTATCGCGCAGGCAAATGCGATGGAATGGATGAATGGCTGTGGAATATGGGGGACGGGAGGCGATGGAATCGGTCCCCAAAATTCATTCCTTTTCTCTCCTATATGGATTCTGTTCGTGTCATGGTGGCTTCACAGTTGGTTAGATTTAATGGCAGCTGGAGGAGTAACGGAGGAAATCAATACGTCTTCTCCCACAGTGCATTATAGTCTTTAAAAATCGTATTTTGGAAATGAGGATTGAAATATGAATGGTAAAGGTGACTGTCAGGAATCGACAGGCTCCTGGAAGCTGCACCTAGGAAGAAACACAACCACTTTTAAACGTTCCCGGCTGAAAATCCCATACCCAAACTCCTCCCGGGCATTTTTCCCTGCCGACCCTTAACGAAAAAATACTTCCGCATCAAGAGACGAATTTGGTATTATTAAACTGTGGGTCGTGTCCGTTCGCCTTTCTTTCTTCTGCCGTTCGCAATCGTGTTCTGGCAAAGGAAGGAAGGAACTGAAGCACTCATTGCGTTAATTAGGAACCTCTTCATGCGGAAATGAATTTACTAGCTACGCTCTACTAAATGAATTTACTTTTGCCTTTACTAGCAGTGGGATGCCTGTTTTCTCAAACCCGAATTCTTTGAAATCGTAGTAGTGAATCCCCGTCATCTCTCATCTCAGTGTGTCTGAGAGAGAAGCAATGGCCATCTATGCTAGTGAGGGAAAGCTAACAATTCCGAATTGGTCAGGTTTGATGTCGAGAGTGAGGGAGACTTTGGGAATCTCGCAATGTCTGCCGAAGGAGAATTATTTTAAGTAATCCGTCTCGATCATTCACGAAGTACATAAATTTAGTTTTTAATTAAGAATAAATAACGATATTGTGGCCGAGTTAACTGGCTTCAAGATTCTGTCGCCAGGCTTCATCCAGATGATATCAGATTACACGCGCTGACGGATTTAAAAAAAATCAGAAAGTGATGCTATGGTACACCATTCCAAACGAGTTTGTGACAAGAGGACACTATGGACAAAAAATTTAAGAAATTTTGAAGAACCTTTCAAAGTCCAGTATATAGCTACATTCCAGGGAACTCGTCGATTCCGCTTCCTGGTTCCGGTTCCACGGGACACCTTTCCCAGGGAATCATCGTCATGCGTGGAATTCCCTCCATTTCTGCCTAAGGCTTTTCATCGCGCTTCTTCGGGCTCCTTCCATCGCTCGGAGGGACCAGCGACGGGTGGCATCAGTCTCCTCTTCGAGGCGGGGGACGCCGTCCGAACGGTCGCATCGGTTTTTCCATCGATGGGCTGGTAGCTTCGATGCGCGAATCGAGTGAAGCCGATTTGGCCGATATCAGACTTTCGTGATAAGAAAGAGCTACAGGAAAGGAAGAGCTTGGGCGGAGATCATACTGCCAGGAATCTTTAGATAAAGCACGGAACAGAAAAGGAAAAACCTCGTCATGGGGATGTGTGGCGCAAGTACCTACCATATAGGCCGATACCATGTTGACGCAAGGCTTAATCTTTTATCTCGACGACCGAGCCTACTTCCACGCTGCCCTTCTTCAGATACCAGTTGCTTCCGTGTCGACTTGGCATGTGTCGTTTCTCCGTCTTCAGTTGCCTCTCTCGATTGCAGCGCAATTAGCCATGGTAGAGACCGAGCGCAAAGAGGGAAAACGTACTAAAACTGAGGCTCACTATCGGTTCCTTACGAAGGGCCTCGCCCAGAACTCCCCAGAGCTGAATGGCCTTCGTGACGTCATAATCCAAGTCCATGACGTCAAGTACTGTAGAAGCCGTTTCGTGCTAGGATCCGCTTCGCCCGTCTTCAAACGGATCTTCCTCAGCGAGGTGGATGAATTGAGGAGCAAAATTGTTCAATTTCAAGGTGTCTCTGGGGAAGGTTTTCAGGTGATTCGGGATTTCATCTACGACGAGTGATACGGGACCGAAAGCGAGGACATCGCTTTGGCCGTCTTCATGGACTCCCATCGTCTCGATATCGACTTCCTGACGCAGGAATATGCTAAGAGATTGAGGGAAATGCTGCGGGTGGAGAATGCCTTTAAATTGTTCTGAATCGCCAAAGAGCTCAAAATTAAAGAATTACAAAATGCAGCATTTGAATTTATTTCTCGCAAGTTCTGCACTGCACCGTTCTGCCGTGGAGGACGAGTCTTCGGGCTTCGTCTCGCGTGAAACTCAGGCGAGTTCAGAAAATGTTTCTGTTAGAAAGTCTGCGATATCGTGATCATCGTGATCGCTTACGAATGGCGTCGTGGTCGATGGAAACTCTTCTCATACGATGAGAAGAGTTTTTCGGCTGAGTCTGCAACTGCGCGTACATTGCATAAACAACTTCTTTTTTTTCTCCTAAAGGTCGCATTTCCACTGCTCAAGGATGGCTTTCTTTGCTGGCGACGAAGAAGGAGCCAACATTGCCGAATGGAAATGAAACAAGTAGTCCAAATATCTCTGGTCCGGACAAATACAGAAGGGCAAGTTGTACCTTTCCATCGAAAAGCAAGGAAAGAGGATTTCGGGATGCGTCATTCACTTGCGAAATCATCACTCACCGAAGAATATATTCACGCAACGCATCTGCGCAAATATCGTGAAAACAGACTTTTGCCTTTTGTGACAATCTGAGTCAGTTATTAGGACATTTAGATCCCAACCTTGAGAGGTGTTTTGGGGGGGGGGGGGGGAGTTCCTTAAAAAATGTTCGTGAATGCTGGCCAAAATTATCATGATATTGTGAAGACAATAAGCTGCAGACATCCAGATTGGTCAATGGTTTTAGATTTAAAAACAAATAAAAACATTTTCCTCATCCCTCTTTGCGGCATTTTGTGTCGCAGCGCCGTATTGTGTAGGCGGAATAAAGGACGGCTACTCAGATAAGCGATAGTTGGTTTTTTGCGTTCGTAGTTGAAAGGAAACATCATGAACTTTAAGTCATATCTTTTAGAAGGTAGTTTCCGTCTCCTCTGGCGGCTGTTGCAGTATACATAAACAAACTCCAAGGATGCAAGGAAAAATTCTTCAGGGATCATGCCCGTATACGGACGCGATCCCAGATAATCCTTATTTTTTTCTGCACCGACCGGCTTTGTTTTCTCATCCTCTTGGATCTGCTCGGTTTGTTTTGAGATGGGGTGTCGTATAATAGGATCCAGATCTGCAGCCGTGCACAGTTGAGTCCTAGACGATTAGTGCTTCGAAAATCCTGTGAATAACTCGCAAAACATTTCATGGCCCTGTATTCGCACGACTTCATGCCTGCCCCGTTGATCCTGCTCTCCGCGGGATTTCCTTCGAAGCTGCTGACCTGGGCCTGCCTTCGTACCAAGGGATGGAGAGAATGGACTCCAGGCGAGGTTCATGCCTGGAGTCCCTTCGGATATTTTGTGTCGAGCGTTTGGAGAGGAAAGAAAGGCCGTGGTTTGCAGACCGATAGGGCTGATACGCCCCACTAAGAGCCGTCTCTGATAAAAAAAAAGCGGATCCTTCTATCAGGAAACTTGGGTTTCGACGCCATAGCTGTAATCTCAGCTAGTCCATTTCCTGTGACTGTGGTGTTCATGCGATTCTCACCTGGCGTGACTCTTCCTATCTATCGTTACTCCTCTCTTGAATGCAGGGTGATTGGTCAATATGGAAGCGACGCATGGCGACGGGAAGCAGGCCAAAACCGAGGAGCAATATCGCTTCCTTGCGAAGGGCCTTGCCAGCAACGCCAGAGAGCAGAATCGCCTTTGTGACGTCATCATCCAGGTCCAAGACGTCAAGTTCTACGGAAGCCGCTTCGTCCTGGCCTCCGCATCTCCAGTCTTCGAACGGATGTTCCTCTCCGACATGTATGGGCCTCGGTGCAAGATCGTTCCTTTACAGGCAGTGTCTGTGGTTCCGAAAGTCCACTAGACCCTGAAGTAGGTGCTGCTCTCTATGCCCTGGCTCCTCCTCCTTCAGCGGCACCGGCAGGAGTTCCTCAGCGTAGCAGAGGCCTAGCTGGAGGAGAAACTCCTTATGCAGAGGAAGTTGAGGGACATGTTGAGGCCTGAGAATGCCATTTACTTTCTTTCCGTGGCCGAATCTCTCAAAATTGAAGCATTGCAAGATGCGGCATTCTCCGGATCGACCTCCTCTTTGAGGAATACGTGAGGAAGTTGAGGGACATGTTGAGGCCTGAGAATGCCATTTACTTTCTTTCCGTGGCCGAATCTCTCAAAATTGAAGCATTGCAAGATGCGGCAATGGATCTCATCGTTCGCAAGTTTCAAGATGTCATCCTCACAGAGAACTTTCTCTCCATGTCCGTCGAGAAGTTAAAAATGTTTCTCGACAGGGATGACCTGGAAGTCTCTTCGGAAACTTACGTCGACGAAGCGGTGAAGAAATGGCTTAACCACAACCCTTTAAGAGAAGAACACAAACCGGATTTATTGAATCTGATCAGACTCCCCCCGCAGCCTGAGCCTTACTTTCATCAGAATACCGCTCATGATCCGACTAAGTTCGGGAATGCCATTGGCCTCGTCACGAAAGGAAAGGACAAAGACCACCAAGATTTGTGCGATACGGTCCTCTCGAAGAAGACCAGGGCTCGGGGTACCTATTGGACTCACATCCTCTGGGGTGTAGGGAGGAATGAAGACGGTGCCAAACTATTCTCCATGAGTCCTCGGGAATGGTCCCCGTACGTCCTCACCCACTATCCAAGGCGAAATGCGAAGGTATTCCCAGACGCTTTCTCTGCAGTGAATAGGAAACTCTTCGTGATGGGTAAGGGAGGAACGGATCTGTACGATCTAGAGAGAAAAGAGTGGAAGAGCGGACCTCGACCACCAGAGGACGTTCAATGGCCGGCGTCGGCCGTTCGGTTTGACTCCATCTTCGTCTGTGGAGGAAGAATCGGCGAGAACAACTACAAGAACTCGAAATCCGTGAACCGGTTTGAACTGGGATCGTGTCGATGGATTTCATCACGTAACATGAATTACGNGGGGGGGGGGGGGGTAGTTCCTTAAAAAATGTTCGTGAATGCTGGCCAAAATTATCATGATATTGTGAAGACAATAAGCTGCAGACATCCAGATTGGTCAATGGTTTTAGATTTAAAAACAAATAAAAACATTTTCCTCATCCCTCTTTGCGGCATTTTGTGTCGCAGCGCCGTATTGTGTAGGCGGAATAAAGGACGGCTACTCAGATAAGCGATAGTTGGTTTTTTGCGTTCGTAGTTGAAAGGAAACATCATGAACTTTAAGTCATATCTTTTAGAAGGTAGTTTCCGTCTCCTCTGGCGGCTGTTGCAGTATACATAAACAAACTCCAAGGATGCAAGGAAAAATTCTTCAGGGATCATGCCCGTATACGGACGCGATCCCAGATAATCCTTATTTTTTTCTGCACCGACCGGCTTTGTTTTCTCATCCTCTTGGATCTGCTCGGTTTGTTTTGAGATGGGGTGTCGTATAATGGGATCCAGGTCTGCAGCCGTGCACAGTTGAATCCTAGACGATTAGTGCTTC
The DNA here is from genome assembly GCA_905338385.1 of Darwinula stevensoni. Taxonomy (NCBI): domain Eukaryota; kingdom Metazoa; phylum Arthropoda; class Ostracoda; order Podocopida; family Darwinulidae; genus Darwinula; species Darwinula stevensoni. The sequence goes on along the minus strand of CAJPEV010001783.1, from coordinate 2,097 downwards.
GAAAATCCTGTGAATAACTCGCAAAACATTTCATGGCCCTGTATTCGCACGACTTCATGCCTGCCCCGTTGATCCTGCTCTCCGCGGGATTTCCTTCGAAGCTGCTGACATGGGCCTGCCTTCGTACCAAGGGATGGAGAGAATGGACTCCAGGCGAGGTTCATGCCTGGAGTCCCTTCGGATATTTTGTGTCGAGCGTTTGGAGAGGAAAGAAAGGCCGTGGTTTGCAGACCGATAGGGCTGATACGCCCCACTAAGAGCCGTCTCTGATAAAAAAAAAGCGGATCCTTCTATCAGGAAACTTGGGTTTCGACGCCATAGCTGTAATCTCAGCTAGTCCATTTCCTGTGACTGTGGTATTCATGCGATTCTCACCTGGCGTGACTCTTCCCATATATCGTTACTCCTCTCTTGAATGCAGGGTGATTGGTCAATATGGAAGCGACGCATGGCGACGGGAAGCAGGCCAAAACCGAGGAGCAGTATCGCTTCCTTGCGAAGGGCCTTGCCAGCAACGCCCGAGAACGGAATCGCCTTTGTGACGTCATCATCCAGGTCCAAGACGTCAAATTCTACGGAAGCCGCTTCGTCCTGGCCTCCGCATCTCCAGTCTTCGAACGGATGTTCCTCTCCGACATGGATGAGCCTCGGTGCAAGATCGTACCTTTGCAGGCAGTGTCTGTGAAAGGCTTTCAGGTGATCTGGGACTTCATCCACGACGAGAGATACGGGACCGAGGAGGAGGAAGTCGCCGTGGCCGTCCTCAAGGAGTCGCATCGTCTCCGGATCGACCTCCTCTTTGAGGAATACGTGAGGAAGTTGAGGGACATGTTGAGGCCTGAGAATGCCATTTACTTTCTTTCCGTGGCCGAATCTCTCAAAATTGAAGCATTGCAAGATGCGGCATTGGATCTCATCGTTCGCAAGTTTCAAGATGTCATCCTCACAGAGAACTTTCTCTCCGTGTCCGTCGAGAAGTTGAAAATGTTTCTCGACAGGGATGACCTGGAAGTCTCTTCGGAAACTTACGTCGACGAAGCGGTGAAGAAATGGCTTAACCACAACCCTTTAAGAGAAGAACACAAATCGGATTTATTGAATCTGATCAGACTCCCCCCGCAGCCTGAGCCTTACTTTCATCAGAATACCGCTCATGATCCGACTGTCAAGCCCTTACGGTAACCGGAGCAGTGCTTTCCTTTCCTGTTTCTGGTGGTTCTAAACACGCTATGCCAGGAGAGCTTCTTCTGGTCCCGAGCCCCATGGATAACCTGAGTGTAGGAGACCCCACAAGGGAGGAATGAAGACGGTGCCAAACTATTCTCCATGAGTCCTCGGGAATGGTCCCCGTACGTCCTCACCCACTATCCAAGGCGAAATGCGAAGGTATTCCCAGACGCTTTCTCTGCAGTGAATAGGAAACTCTTCGTGATGGGTAAGGGAGGAACGGATCTGTACGATCTAGAGAGAAAAGAGTGGAAGAGCGGACCTCGACCACCAGAGGACGTTCAATGGCCGGCGTCGGCCGTTCGGTTTGACTCCATCTTCGTCTGTGGAGGAAGAATCGGCGAGAACAACTACAAGAACTCGAAATCCGTGAACCGGTTTGAACTGGGATCGTGTCGATGGATTTCATCACGTAACATGAATTACGAGCGACATGCAGCCTCGGCGGTGTTCCTCGATTCCAATCTCCACGTTGTCGGCGGGTGGCCAAATGGGAACATGCACGAACGACTCGATACCAGGACGAAAACTTGGAGGAAACTAAAGGAATGGCCAGCAAGAGAATGTTGCCCGGGTGTGGTCGTCCACAACGGTGAAATCCACGTGGCAGGCGGTGGCTTCGGATGCGAGCCAAAGCACTCAAACGTGCACGTATACGATGAAAGAAGGAACAAATGGCGCGTCCTGCCGCCCATGAAGGAGAAGCGTTATCGTCATGGCCTCGTTTCCTTCGAAGGCCGTCTCTATGCAGTAGGAGGGGAGAAGACTTCATCGGTGGAAGTTTTCGATGGGATCGAATGGAAGGTGGTGGGACCCTTGGACGTGCAAATGTGTGAACGGGTCTGTGTGATGGACCCTACTGCTGGGTTT
>CAJPEV010001782.1:0-57656 GCA_905338385.1 Darwinula stevensoni | reverse complement strand
AAATTTTATTGGAGCCAGTGAAATAGATACTCAAGTTCTTACCCCAGACGAAAAATAAAAAAGGCGGGAGGGGGGGGGGGTAAGTAGGAACTTGGAAACCGCCCCCCCTATGAAAAATTTCTGTATCCGCCCCTGGCAAGGATGCAGAATTTCAATATTTTCAGAATCATTCCTTTGTAAACATTACAGGTTATAATAAAAAATACTAGGATTGGTTGAGGATTATATGGAACAGGTTCTAGCAGAGAAAAACTTTATCATAGAGCGTGAAACTGCCAATCCATACGTCCTGAATGACAAGTACAATAAGCAAGTTTTTACTTACCTCAGCTTTTCTCAGTACATTCACAAACTTTTATTAAATGCAGAACGGCGGAGGCCCCATGGAAAGTGCCACAGTTCCATTCAAAATCATATTTTTAAAGAATATTGACTGGAAGGCTAGGCATAAACGTTAGGCAAATAGCTATTCAACTACTACCAACGTAATGAGCAAGGTGAAAAATGATCTAATTTCATGAACAGATAGAAATTTGCCCAATTGCGTTAATTTACATTAAGAACTAACATTTCATTATTGCATCTGAGAAACATCAAGTAATAGACTTCCGTAAATTCAAACTCGGCTTATTTCATAACAAAGATATTAGACTAGATAAATACAACTTGAAGAGTTTCCTGATTTTTCCTTTTCCCAACAAGGCTGTCGAACTTATCAATTTCAAAACAGTTCTCAAGGCCTTTGAACTAAAGGAGAAATTGCATCTTAAATCAACTTATCCCTCTATCTCTGACAAACTCTCAAAACCCTTGAAAGTCATTGCAATTAAAGAAGTTCGTTGAATCTTTAGACTTAGGCAAAACTGAAGAGCATCCCTGTTAATGGGAACACCATCAGCACATTTTGACAGAAGATCTTCCGACTCTTCAGAATAAAAGGCTCATTGACATCTTCAAAATGGGAGATGAATATAGTTTCAACCATAAAAAGAATGGGAAGTTCTAAGATATTGCATCAGCATTTTAGAAGTTCATGCCCTTGTACTGCTTCTTCCATAGAGGAGTAAGCTGCTTAAATCACTTTCAGAACGCATTAATTCTTTCCATATCCACTATCGTAGAGGCTCTTTGAACCTTCCTCTCAGGGAAAAGATTCTTCTAAGAGAGTTTCAGGACAAGTTTGTCGTGTGACCATTGACAGCCTCCAACAACTTTGCATTTAACTGCAGGCGATTTTATGGGGTATTATCGCAGTTTGTGCTCTACCTCTTCACTCTTCGATTTCCTGCTGTCTGGATATTTCTGTACCCGCAGGGTATGACCTGGCCTTGTATACTCACTGGATTTCTATTTCTATACCGTAGGATTCACTCATCCACATTAAGTGACTTGCCGGCCTGTATGACCTAGAATTCTACTACCGTAGCCTGACGCGAGAGGCATATGCCTTTCCAGCCCATAGGCTTAGCGGAAGGGCATTGAACTATGCGTGCAAGTACGTCATTGGATGCGAATGAGTCAATAATCATAAATGGTGCTCTACGTTGGTCCCGTCCACTACTCGCTGTCAACTAGATTTCTACCCTGTCAATAATTCAACGTCACGTTTTGCCAGGCACGACGATTTGGAGCGACGAATGGGTCGCTTATAGGGATTTAAAGCAGTATGAATACGATCGTCCCACTATCAACCACTCCGAATGTTTTTCGCTCCATCGGACGGTACAAACACACCGTTGAATGAGACGCATTGGGGACATCTTCAAGTGCAGATCATGAGAAAGATGAAAGGGACCAGCGAGCAGCATCTATCAGGTTATCTGGCAGAAGCATTATGTCGATCATTCACAGAGGATCTGCAGTATTAGAGATGTACTAGCGTCCTTCTACCTCAGTAAGTAAACTTTTTTGTAACGGCTCATCGACTAAAAATAGTCTTAGCCAGATTCCTGCTGCCTAAAATTGGTCAACAGTTCACGGTGGAATATGTATGCATCGATGAGATGCAGAGGCATAGCATGGTACACCTGGCAGTATGCGCCAAAAATAACCTATAACGATAACCTGAATCACCAGAGCGAACTCGCGAGCTGGCAACGTATTAATGCATTTGCCCATGCGTGATTACTGGCTCCGGAAGAAGTAGTCAGATTCGATCGAATGTCTCGTCACTTAGATTTGTTTATAGTCATACCATAGGCAAGCTAGATAGGGAATCGACGTCGACAAAAATGGGAACCTTGGGAATCGGCAAGTTGTTCGAAAAGCAATTTTTCGAACAATTTTCCAAACAAAAATTTTTCGAAATCGAAATTTTGGGAACAATAATATTAATCATAACATTTATTTTATAATGTCCCTCTTCTACCGGGAAGTGCAGTACAAAGATACAGGAATGAGCACGCAATCCTAGAAAATCTCCTCCAGTTGAAACAGCTAGATTCCCAATCCCAGATAACCACTAATCCCAGAGTTGACAGGTTTGACAGTTGAGCTTGGCTATCCTGGGAAGCATGACATCTTGATAATGACATGAATTCCAGGAAAGCGTTATTCTATTCTAGACTATAGTGTCCTGTTTCTACCCTCATCTCAGTTGTAATCTTACTGTGTGTAAGAGTGTTGGCATGGCGTTGAACTTCGTGAGTAGTGAGAAAGGAAGGCGTAAACTGCTCCTTGACGGTCATTTATATTACAAAGACAAGCAAGTGCAGGAAAGGGTTTATTGGAAGTGCGAAAGATTTCGAAGTACAAAATGCGGAGCGCGAGTTATAACGGAAGCCAACGGTGTTTTGAGCAAGAGGAGTGAGCATAATCATGTAGGAGATGCTGCTCACGTGAAAGCAGAGAAGGTAATGACAGCTATCGTGATACGAAAAGAAACACTCGTGACACACCAACCTATATTGTGTCTTCCGCGTCGATTGGAGCCAGTCAACCCCAAGGGGGTATAGTTCATTATGTCAACCCCTCCTACCCCACCGGACAGGGAGGTTGACATAGCGAACGTGAATCCACCCCGACACTTAATTGAGTGAGTTTGGCCTACAGGCTCGTGATGTTACCCTCCCCTGCCCTTCCTTGCGAACCTCTCCCTTGGGGGATGCATGAGCAGCGCCATGCTAGTTTCACGTTAGGGTCCCCGTCGTCTGCTCGTCTTATGCTTCTCTTCCCTACGTTTCCCCGCGAAGGGCGCTCAGAACACTGATAGTGAGGTCGAGCGACCAAGTCCATAGGAGAGCCAGAATGACATGAATTTTGGAATTGAATTTCACTACGCAAGTATCAGAGGCGGTCCTTTCCCTCTTTCTTGTCCATCCTCTTTCTCTCTGATTCACGGATGTATTCCGGAAAGGATGCAGGTGTTCCAAATGTTTTTGACCCACCGCATAAAAAATGGCTAAATACTGTCAGTCTTTNATGTATTCCGGAAAGGATGCAGGTGTTCCAAATGTTTTTGACCCACCGCATAAAAAATGGCTAAATACTGTCAGTCTTTGTGAAAATATGTCGGGGTTCCCAACAGTATGAGAAACCAACGCGACGAGTGTTGTCCGTCAATTTGTTTAGCGCTTTGGGACCCCTATCAGAGAGGTTCCTGAAGGTCCGCGAAGGTCATACTAAGTAATTCAAATAGGAGTTGGTGCGTGCGGAATTCTTGGCTATGTGGAATGAATATCGAAATATTTCCGATAATCTCGTATTCTTTATTTTGGTGGGTCAGAAACTTTCGGAATATCCTGTACATCCATCCCTTGCCTAAAGAGTCCACGTCCAAATTAAAGGAATCATGTCAAGTGAAAGTTAAGTACAAAGTATTTAAAAGGAATAAAACAGAAGAAGTCAATAAAAAGGAATAAAACAGAAGTCAATAAAAAGGAATAAAACAGAAGTCAATAAAAAGGAATAAAACAAAAGTCAATAAAAGGAATAAAACAAAAAGAAAAATGGAGATGCTGTGTCAAAAAAAAAAATGAAAACCAAATGACCAATTGTCGAAGACACGTGAGTCCCAGGGAGTAAATCAAAATCTGTCAGAAAAAGGTCTGAGGTTTTCATGTCTGGGGATAAAAACGCTTGACATCATCCAAGAAGTCTCGGAATGGCCTGGCACCATGGATGGAGCGCCACCAGGCCTCATAAAGGTGATATTGCAGCATGCTCTGTGTTGTTCCCCGCCCCCTCGTCATTATTCGCGATTTCACTACCGCCCAATGGGATTCTATCATTTGTGTGTTGCATCCTGTCACAGGATCGACAAAGTTCTCTGAGTGATTGACTGTTTTATGTATGAAACCATGCTGGCTTAGGCTTCCGTAAGCTTTCCACTCATCGGACCAAATTTCTGTTCCTGGATTGATGTGTTTCTGTATGATCGGGAGCAAGGTACGTCTGTCCCTCTTTGGTACTAGCAGGAGGCGCAATTCAGTTACACCATCATGGTGCCAGGCCATTCCGAAAACCCAGGGACCAGCGACAGCATCCCCATAATTTTGGCATGCGGGAGGAACGGCATTCCCTTGTAGAATTCTTCCTTTGTTGTTCTTCCTCCTCGCTCTGAAATTTTGGTCACAAGCCGCTAAAGTTCATGAAATGCAGGAGGGCACGGAAACAAAGACAAAATATTCTCACCGGAAGTAGCTTTCATCTATTTGGATTATGAATCCTGGCCCTCCCATGGGTACCGCTGCCTCGAACGCCTTTTTGCATATTTCTCGGCAGAAATGCCTCCAATCAACAAAAGTTTCCCTGCGAAGGGCGCTCAGACCCCCCACCATTGCCCGCTGGCATTGTTTTATGGTGAGGTCGAGCGTCCAAGTCCATAGGAGGGCCAATATGACATGTATTTGTAGTTTTGTGCAGGGTCTCCCCAGACGATCCTTGAAAGCTAAGAAGGTACCTCCCTCCCGTTGTCCTCCTTGCCCTTGCTGTTGCTGTTGCTGTTCCAAAACCATAGGGCCGCCTCTCGCACTCCAATAGGACCTACATATCGTACAACGAACAACGGGGTACGTTTTCCCGCGAGATGTCACGTTCCCGTCCCGTAGTCTTCCCCTGCAATCTCGTTTCCTGCAAGGAACTTCTTGCCGTGCTGAAGCAAGTGGCAAAAGCCCCTCTCGGCGTGAAAATTCGATAGCGGCCTCTTCATTCAAGATGATTCCCGCCAGCTCAAAAATACCGACATCAACAGCCATCCTGACACGGAATATGCACACCTTTTCCAAAACAACAGGTAAGCAATGGGAAAAAAGTGATACTATAGGAACTTTGGCAACTTACGCAAGAATTGCAGAGGACGGGTAAGGTGGTTGATGTAGAAAACAGGAATGGCAAGAATTACGCGACAAGGCTTCCCTTTTATGTGGTAGGTCGTTCTGTGTGACCTGGGGTTCTTATCAGAACTGCACTTTCACCCTTTCACCGAGGGGAAAATCTTCCCTGTGACCTGCTACCCCTTCCTCATACCCGTGATGCGCATTGATGTAATACGCAATTTACAGATAAAAACTTGTGTTGCATGCCATATTGTATTTTTTGAGGGGATGGAAACGTCAGGCCTCGTTGGGAGCAATAGCTCTGGATTTTTGCACCTTAGGTGTGGCATATTGAAGTGTGATTCGGCAGTCGTCCAATTTTCGGTCAAGAAGTGCTTTGTCCTGTCCTGCTAATCGTGGAACTTGAGTCTGGAAGTGAGATCGCTTGTTACTTCCGTTCCCCAAAATATTTTCCCCCCTATTCCTATTTCCCCCATTTTCTGCTATCCCATAAATTATCAATCATATGCATTTTTTAACCTTCCCTTAACAGGGGTGTCAAACTGACGGTCCGCCAGTCATTTTTTCCGGTCCGCGAAGTCCTCTTCAACAGTCGGTTACGGAAAATCACTGCAAATTTCAGCCCGTCTGCATGAAATATTAGATATTAGACTTTTATTGTGGCCCCTTATCACCTCCATAGCGTTACAAATAAAATCGACCGGTTAAGACTTCCAATCTCTATTTGTTCGAATTGGACGACCGAAAAAGACGATCCCACACCTTCCATATAGAACGAACATGTGACCTATCTGCTTTTAGTCAGAACAACCGTTCAACCTCGGATCTGGTCATCCTATGCAGTGAGCGTTTCGCGCTACTGAAGTGCCAGAGGTTGCCATAGGGTGGTTTTTCGGGTCTCATGATCGGTTTGGAGACCCAGCACAAAAATTCATGTCATTCTGGCTTTCCTATGGACTTGGTCGCTCGACCTCACTATCAATGTTCTGAGCGCCCTTCGCGGGGAAACGTAGGGAAGAGAAGCATAAGACGAGCAGACGACGGGGACCCTAACGTGAAACTAGCATGGCGCTGCTCATGCATCCCCCAAGGGAGAGGTTCGCAAGGAGGGGCAGGGGAGGGTAACATCACGAGCCTGTAGGCCAATCTCACTCAATTCAGTGTCGGGTGGATTCACGTTCGCTATGTCAACCTCCCTGCCCGGTGGGGAAGGGGGATTGACATAACGAACTATACCCGCGAATTCAAGGACTATCCTTTGTTGTCCAACAACTTGGGTTTTGTCAAAACCCGCATCATGCTGATTCTCTCTATGCCATCCAAAATATCGGAAAGTACTATAGTTATTAATGGCAGTCATTGTTAAGTTTTCTGGCCAACTTCCTGCATGGAATAGCAGGAACACTACTGCCCTTTAGAGGTTCCCTACCACGTTAGTTACTGAATGTCTGAAGGAATTGAGCACGAAAACGTCACGGCAAAGAAAGAAGGAAATGAAAGAGGAGTGAAATCGAAATTTAAAAAAGTGTTCCGATTCCAAAGGTGTTATAGTTAGTGACCTGATGTGAACGGAGGCAGGACGATGAAGAGAGTTTGAGAAGCCGATTCCAGTGAAGAGGGAAGGCTCCGTCCCATTTCCACTTCTCACGAGAACTCCTAGAAAAAGACTGGTTAGAGAAAAGTGCAAGTGCCTTCAGGGGATTTCTTCGTTCCCAGCCGTCTCGGCACGACGAATGACTGTCGAGTGGAAAAAATAGTCTAGGGAAGGGGCCAGAGAGACAGAATCTGATGGAAATGCTCTCGAGTTCCTCTTCTTTTTCTTTCTTAACGAGGCCATGCATTTCTCGTGGAAACGGCTTCGCCATTCAGTCATTTCATCCGTCAGGGATCAAGGATGTCAGCTTTCCTGCATCACGCAGGGAAAAGAATCCGCTCAAGAAATAATGGTATTGAAAGATGGAGAACGTGGGTTTCGTCTTCGCTTCTCCCGTTTCTCAGCGGTCTACTGGACGATGTCAAAAGATTGCCGAAGCTCAAACTCATCGAGGAGGTCGAAGGAGAGGGGTGAAAGGTCAGAGAAGGATGAATCCCTATAGTGGGATATCCGGGAGTTGATCCAATGAGTCTCAGAGTGACGCACTCCTCAACTCTAAGGCTTCTTTTTCGTTCTTATATAAAATTGAGGGAAGGAAACCCTTAGAGTGAGGGTCTTCCGACCCCTGTCCGTACGAGCGACTGTCTCCCTACCCCTTCCCCTACTCCTGCGTGTGTGGAACAGAGTGCAGACACAGATTGTGGGAGGAATAAAATCATCAGGAAGATGCTTTCGCTTCTCGTTCTCCCCATCCTGGCGACCATTGCCATCAAGGTCTTCAAGAAGACCTCGCCCAACGGTACATCTTTTTTTCGTTTTCGTGCATCGTCCTCCGAGATTCGACCGTTCTTAGCATTTTGCTCGAATGGTGCAGGGAAAATAACGGTGTATTTGGGGAAGAGGGACTACGTGGACCACTTGAACAACGTGGATCCCATCGATGGAGTCGTCGTCGTCGACTCGGAGTACCTCCACGGCAGGAAACTCTTCGGACAGGCTCGTTCCCGTTCATTACTTTCCTTGTCTCCCTTCCCTCGTCGAGTTCCTCGTCTCAACCACTCGGACGAAAATGCGTTCAGGTGGTGACGAAGTTCCGATACGGACGAGAAGCCGATGAGACCATGGGTTTGAAGTTCACCAAGGAAATGGTCCTAGCCCGCGCCCTGATCCAGCCGGATAGCCAGCCGAGCAACCAAATCTCCGAACTTCAGGTGAATTCATCCACACATTCCTGTCGATTTCCATGCCGAAGAATGTTGACGGCTGAAATTTAGGACCTTTGCCTGAAAATTTTGGCTGCTCGAGATTGCCGAAACTTTCAGACGCCCTTCTATAACCACACATTTTAGAGGAAAGAGACAAAATGAAATTTCAGTCGTCCATGAACGGCCGAGGTATTCATTTTAATGGAAAGTCTTTGTAGAGAGCTTTGTGCTCTTGCTTTGCGACGAAGCTACAGAATCTCCTTTGGATTGCAACAGCAAAGATTGATGAGGAAGCTGGGGCCGGGGGCGAGGACCTTTCGTTTCCAGTTGCCTGTAACGGCGCCGACGTCGGTGACACTGCAACCCAACCTAGGTGAAGAAGGGAAACCCCTCGGTGTGGAATACGCGCTGACGACCTGGGTCGCCGAGAACCAGGATGAAAATCCCCATCGTCGCAGCTCCGTCTCCATGGCCATCCGAAAGGTGCCCCTTCCCATTCACATCATTATATAATTTGTTTGCGTTCGCGAGATGGAACTCGGTCTCGATTGAACAGGTGCAATATGCGCCGGTGAGTCGGGGGATCCGTCAACCAAGCGCCGTCGTGAGCAAGGGATTCGCAATGAGTAGCGGTCGATTGAACCTTGAAGTCAACTTGGACAAGGATATCTTCTATCACGGGGAAAAGGTTTCCGCCAACGTCTGCGTCAGCAACAATTCTCGCAAGACCGTGAAGAGCTTCAAGGTCTCCACCCCCTCTCTTTTCCCTTCTTCCTTCCGTCTTTATAATTCCAGGTTGACAAGGGCTTTATTAACCCGAATCTCCTCTTTTGGCATTCGGAGTAGGTGAGCATCGTGCAGCAGTGCGAGATCTCGGTGGTGAATGCCCAGTTCAGTCGAGAGGTTGCGAGTCTTCAGACGAAGGAAGGATGCCCCATCATGCCCGGTACAAGTCTTCACAAGCAGTTCTTCCTCACTCCACTCGCCGGGAATACGAAGAACAAGGAAGGCGTGGCATTGGACGGACGCCTCCGGGTATCGTCATCTATCATCTCACTGCCAGACAGATAGAGGCTGGAATTTTTCAAATTCGTCTTTCACTGTCGCTAGGTACAACTTTTGTCGCGTGCCCGGATGTAATACTTCTAGAAGATGTTATTCTCTAATAACGATATCTGAATCGTGACACTTAACTCGTGCATAGCAATATCAAGTAGGTATCAGGTGAACTCATGGTTTATTCGGGATGTCCGTCAGAAGAACATGTTCCACCCTCTCCACTCCTCTTTCTCCTCCCCATCTTCCGCCATGGGCATGAATCTGAGGAAATCGACAAACTTTTCGCCCAAGATCTTCCAATCAACAAATGGGACTTCTATGGCACTCTGCAATTTGCGTGTCGGTTCAATGCAAATGATTATTCTGCAAATTTGGGATGTAGCCCGTCAGAAATTGCTATCTGGGAGTAAGGGACGCAGTGAAGAGCTTCATTTATTGGGGGGTTTAAACCCCCACCCCCCTCTCTCTCCATGTATCTGGATTGAGGGAAAAAGTCCAAACCCCGTTATTAGTCCTCACTCCGATAGTATCAAAATGGCCAGCGCCGCCAAATGGCAATAAGAAGACTCCAATCCTTCCGCTTTATTCTCATGAGCAAAGTCATTGCGTCTGAATGCGACTTTAGTTGCTTTCTGTGTTAAAGTACAAGCAGAATGATAGGAAGCTGATGTCCTGTAACGATGGCGCCGCATGTTGATGGTGATGTAACTTAGGATGAAGATGCCAACTTGGCTTCGTCAACGCTGGTGGCCGATGGTGAAAGTACGGGATCAGCCTTCGGGATCATTGTCACCTACGTTCTCCGGGTGAAACTCAACTGCGGTCATCTGGGCGGGGAGCTCCTCGCTGATCTCCCTTTCAAGCTCCTTCACCCGGCACCAGGTACATCTCCATCTCATTTTTATCTTAAAGGGTTAAACCTTTCGTTTTTCTATACCTGCTCTCATGAAATAAGTGAATGTCACGACATTCTCTTAGATGCCTGTGTATGCTGCGGGCTGTCCGATTTCCCAGCCGAACGGCATTCAGGAGTTTAGAGATACGCACGGAAACTGGAACAGATAAACCTCAACTAGCCGGTCACACGTTCAAACGTGATTTATGGCATCGTTCACTCGATCAAATAAATTTCATGTTTACGTTCCCGCAAAATTTCATGGAAGTCGATATACGTACTTAATATCTTCCATTCGGTTTCAATTCGGACAATTCAGGATACCTTGTACGAGCCACCTGTCAGCATCTTTTTTTTCTGCTTGCAGCAGTCAACTCTGGATAACATGACATCTTTACAAGACTGAAATGCAAATTAGAGTAGTTTTTAAATGCAACATGACTAATAAGGCCCGTATCCATGTTGAAGATTTTATTTCCTCTTGTTAGTCTTTCTATCTCAAAAGCACTGGTAATCAATCAGCATGAAAGGGGAAGCTGGAATCCTGCATAACCGAGGAATAATGGATGTGATACGTGTAGGGTCGGAGGCGGAGGTACGGATCAGAGCAGAGAAGAAGGCGAGGGAAATTGAGGCGCATCACAAGCGACAGTCCACGTTGAACGACACTGACGATGACGATCCAAACATTGTCTTTGAGGATTTCAAACGCATGAGAAGTATCGACATGGTGGACTCCTGAATCAACCTCATTTCCACTAGTCTCTCCCCTATTCACCCATTACACTTCATGAGGCATTCAAGGCTCTCACTGGAAGATATATGATTATTGTAGTTAGTGCCAAGATCAACCCTCCCTCCTCTACCCCCAGCCGAAGCAAGGGAAGGATGTGAATACATACGGGAACGTTTCACTCTGGTTGTATTGAAGAAAATAAATGCAATACCCAAATATCAAAACAAGTGTCGACTATTTTTATTGTTCTGAAGTCCTGAGAAAATGGAATCTACGTCAGCCACCGCCCAGCAGTGAGCGCAAAATCGGTTAAAGACAAAACAATATGGCATAAGAAAGATGATGAAGTTGGTCATGAGACAAGAATCACAGTCTGACGGAGGAGTAAGAAGGAGATTCCTTGATAGATTCCCAACCCGGAAGAGCTTTGGGATCCCTTTCCCGAGCAGCGCCGCTAGTGATTTCCGCCAGTCGGACTTCATCTCGGATGCTCAATTTGGCCCTCTTCCCCTTCGACATCACGGTCACGATCCCTGATGTTGAGCCTGAACCTGAGGCTTCCAGGATCTCATTCTCCTTCCATTTTCCTTGAGCTTCCTTCTCTGCAATCCGAATCTGCTCCAACAGGGATGGACGAGATTGGAATCCCATACTCATCTTCCCTGGAGACTCCGTCGCCCACGCACCATCCACTGTGGTCTTCGACGTGGAACTCAAGTCTGTTCTCATCGTCTTATCTTCCCTTGCAGGTTCTTTCGCTGCGGTGGTCAGCGTCGTAGTAGCTGTTGTCGGTTCAGTTGTTAACGACGCTGTAACTTCTGTTGTCTGCGGGGTCGTGGCTTCCGTTGTCGATATAGTCGTTGGTCCTTCAGCAAGGGCAGCAAAAGTTTCGGTCGTAGGGGTGGACTTGCTCGTGGCGGGGCTCGAGTCTGGGATCCATTCATACTCTCTCGTGGTACTTCGATCTTCTGAAGTCATGATCACGCTCGTTTTATGCGTCATCATAGTTGTAGATGATGAGAGACCTAGTGTGGGTGGAGCAGAGGTCACGGACGTGCTTGTAACAAGCCTGCCCGTTGTTCTATCGAAGTAGACATCCAAAGTGACAGGGAATGATCTGATCTCCAGGTCCCCATTCAGGCTCTTCCCCTGCCTCGATCCCCCCTCTGTTGTCTCCTCATTCATGGTCGTGGTGGTGCCGATGACGGGCTCAGTGGTGGCAGTTGTGATGGAGTCGGCTGTGGCAGTGGTAGTTATGGACTCTGTGGTGGTAGTGGTGGTGGAGGTGGCCTTCCAGAGGATTTTCTGCTTCTCCTCTTCCACCTTCTGCTGTTTCAGTCTCTCGGCACGGAGCTTCACTCTCTTACGCAGGAACTCCTTCAATCGGATAGATGGATCCACTGGAGGCTCTGATCGATTCAGGAATGGAATGGAAGGCACTTTCCCGGCTTTGGTGGGGATGGAGCTTCTGCTTCTGCCTCCAAAGAGGCGATTCCGAGTCGAGACCCCCTGAGGTTCAAGAACACTCGGAGGGGGGGATGGGGATGTTCTTGCTTTGTCTGCTTCCCCTTTAGGTTTCCTTGTCTGCGTCCTTGTCCTCGTGGAGAAGAAGCCCTTTCTCCGATCCCAAACTGAGGCTTTGGTCGTGGAGGGACCAGTCGTCGTTATTCCATCTTGCCTCGATAGGGAAAGAGAAGAATTAAAGGTAGTGGGGGTGGTGGTGGGCCTCGCCCTGATGAAGCCGCGGAAGCCGACAAGCCTAGGCCTCTGTCCTTGAGTGTCAGGTCCAGGCCTCTGTCCTTGAGTGTCAGGTCTAAGCCGCTGGCCTTCGACGCCAGGCCTGGAGCCGGATGACCCGCGTCCACGTCCGAGACCACGTTCACGACCGAGAATGATGCGACTGAGGGGATCCGAAGAGTTTCTTCTGGGCACTTGATTCACGGGCCTTCTCATAGCATAGTCCTCCAACTCCTGTTTCTCTCCTTCCATCTCCGACAGAAGCTTCAGCTGTTTCTCCTGGACAACTTCACGCGGACGTAAGGATCCAAGTTCAAGGAGATGGTCCTGCTGACCACGATTACGACGATGCTGCTGCTGCTGTTGTCTTTCTCTGCCAATGGCTTCTGGAGAAGGAACCCGAGGCTGACCATCGTGAACCTGCCGAACTATGTGGTTCCGATTATGAATGCTGGTGAAGAGGGGCATGAGACGAGACACATCAATCATATCATCCAGACTCTCATCCCTTTCAATTTCTCTCCTTCCATCGATTCTCCTTCGTCCTTGGCGGAACGCACTATCATCGTCATCGTAATCATCGTCTCTTTGATCCCCGTTGTCATGGTGAGGATTAGCAGCATTGGTATTGAGAGGCATGAGGTGGGAGACGTGGGTCCAGTCATCTCGATCCAGATCCTTTCCTTTCCGACCGATCCTCTTCCGAGACAATAGGACCTTCTTTTCACGAGACGAAGACGGAGGACTTGGAAACAAGGAGAGAAAGGGGGTCGTGTCAAAGATGATCTGGGGTCGGGGATTTCGCAGTCGAATATCACCATCGTCTGTCACCTCCCTCAAGATCTTCCCACCCTCCCTCTTCTTCTTGGCTAGGACCTCCTTTCCAAAGTGTTTTTCGGAGTCTCTAGAAAGCACCTTGCCATTCCCTGGACTCTTTATCAGTTCAATCCCCTTTAATTCCTGTCCCTTCTCATTTTCTTCCGAGAATTCCTCGATTCTTGGAATGGTACCGTCTAAAAGCTTCTCGCTGATTATTCCATCAGGCTGGACAGGGGAGAAAAAGCATTTTGACGGACATAAAGCGAACAATTTATGCAAGATGAGTCGTTAATGTAAGACTCGAGCCTCAATTTACATATAATGGCTGAAAAGAGAATCAGAAATTCGAAAATTACCTCGGCATCTTCACGAATCACTGACAACTAATGTTAATGCAAAGACCCATAGCGTAACTGTCGTCTCATGAGTTCGAAGTCGGTTATTTGAATTTCCGATGTTATCGACTGTAATTATGTCCCAATCCCATTTGTTCGGAAGTGAGACAGTGGCAACACGTGGATTTCCGTGTGCACGATACCTTCCAGACCTCGTTGTATGAAGAAACACCGAAAGGAAATCTGAACATGATCATCGAAGGACACAAGTATTAGGAAAAGAAATTGCCCCAACCTGAGAGAAATAGGCTGTGTTCATATGCAAGAAGTCACACCCCAACATGTACGAGTTCCCCCATAGAGACAGGTTGAACAATCACGACGTGAAGACCATCCTGCTATTCAGCGGAGCGAATTTTCCTCCAGCACGTAAGAGGTATCGCATTATAGAGGTCATATATCAGTATTATAAGCAATTAGGTGGAGATAGAACAGTCGAGTCTTTTCCCATTACCTGCGGTTCCCATGTACAGTGTATCCTGAAATGTTCTGGACCCAGAAAATTCAGGATTTTTTTCACCTTTAGGGGACGTTGCACTTAAGGAACCCTTTGAGAGGGCCTGTTTCGTTCCCATTGCCATCTGTCTATTCTAGGCAAGAAAAGATAGAAATCGTGAAGTGGAATTTACAGACAAAGAGTCGATCGAAGTTCAACATAGATTCCAGGAGCATATGGCAAAGCTCCACCTATTAAAGCTTCAATTTACAACCTCCATGGGAAGTTCCTGCATCAAAGAAATGTTGCCAATGCATGGAGTCAAGGGAGTCAAAAAACAAACTCCTCTTCCACAGGGGGTCAAAAGGTCCTTGCAGATTTCAGCAACACCTTGAACAATCCATTCGGAAAGTAGGATCGTTCTTGAACAAATCAAAAACTTAATTTCATAATATCTTGAAGGAGAACTGCTTGAAACCGTCTAAATCTTTCAAAGTGCAAGCTCTTAATCGTGCAGACTATCAACATTGAGAGTACTGGTGGAACAATATCTGCGACAGAATTGACTATGATAATTATTTCGTAAAACAAATAATTTTCAGTGACGAAGCTGTTTTCTATATTCCAATCCCCACCACTGCAACAACTAAAATCTACATTGCTATGAAAAGCATTCCGAGGTACTTCTACGATCAACGCATCTTTTGTGGAGAAATTTTGGGTCCATATTTGTTTAAGGTCTCCCTGGGAAGTCACGAAATCGTGGTGTCAGAGACCTTGCCATGTGTTAAGTGAATGTCACGCTTGCGGTCGGCCAGATTTCATCATTAACATCAACAGCAATTGTCACAATATGTACCTACAAGCCCATAATAGAAGAGCTCACAATTTCCTCAACACCTTTCTGGGATGATGGATCCACAGGAGGTGCCATAGAGTTGCCAACTGGATCCCTCGACCTAATCCCTTTGGATATACAGGGTGTTTCAAAAGTCCGTACTCGTGGGCATTTTGAATTAATTACATTTCTCAATGAATGAGTGCACCAAAATTAGTACAGAAGTACTAAGAAATATTCAGAGGGGGTTATGTGCTAGGATTGATATGTGTATGCAAGTTCGTGGCATGCAATTTGAACATTTAATGAAATAAAGGTAAATTAGGAAATCTGCCCGAGTCCGGACTTTTGAAACACCCTGTATTTATTTGAGGTCATATAAAGAACACCGTTAACGCCACTCGTCCTGGAAATCTATGTGTTGAAAGCTGCCATTCGACAATGTGCATCTTCCATTGCCCAGAATGTATTTCCAAAAGTCATAGAACATTTCGAAAAAAAGAGAGTCTGATTGTGCCTCGCCCAAGGGAGACAGCACCTTAAAAACGTCGCTTGATGTTCAGGAAGCAGAACTTCGAGAATTAAATCCTCGTGGAATGCGAAATCCTGCCATTATTAGCATTGGAGCATAAAAGAAACAATTCGGCAACTCAGTACAGGCACATGTCCCACGTGCTATCTCATGGGCACCTTCAGAATTCCCATTAGCAAACTGTCTTCACGAGTCACTTGTAGGTTCAAAGTCCAGAACATTTCGGGAGACACTGCAGTGTACTTGTGATCAATGACGTTCATCTTGAAGATGCGTGTGACCTTCATCTCCCATTGTCACTGGTAAGGATCCTCAATAAAGGAGTTTTCAGAAGTCGGCCTCAAGAAGGGATTTTCTGCACATCCTTATCCAGAAGGCAGCTAAGCATTCCCAATTTTTCAAGAGTCCCGTCATCGACAATACTCCTAATCTGGATTATTAAAGATGAATTTAAAAGACAACTGATGACTAATGATGCATAGAAGTCTTCGTTTTCTTATTCATGTAATTGTATGCAATAACAGATGAAGCTCTATTAATGCGTACAGTCCATAGAATGAAAGAACATAGACGTTTACCTGTATGGAAGAGGAAGAGGAGAGGCTTGAGCTCCCTTTGCGAATATGATCTACAATTTTTTTTATGGGAAATCCGGCGGAGTTATCGTCAACGAGGAAAGTCCCGCCTTCATTAACAGTGCTCTTCAATCCGCCTTCTTCCTGTCTCTCCTCTGTTCTCACTCTCAAATATTCCTTCAGCCCGAAATTTCCGGTTGATATATCCCCATCGGTTTTCGACCACAGCAATACGAAAATCCAGAATTCCTTCATCCTGTACAGAAAAGAAATGAGATTAACAGAATGCAGGCGTGACATGATTCTCAGAATGCCAAGAGATTACGAAAACTTCTGCTCGAAAGCTAAGGAATTAGCTATATGACGTCAAAATTCCCATTCTCCAAGCACACACGTTATGATCAATTGATATAGCACATAGACATTCAAAGATTCATTTTTACATGTAATTTGTAATTCCATAGGTCACGTTTAACCTTGGAGACTTGCATTGAGATGGACTGAAAGTAATATAAAAGTAAATATGTACAAAACAAAAAATAAGGGAGTAGCCTACTAGCCTATCAGTTCACATTACTAGTTTCCAACCCAAGCTGAACCACTTGGGTCGAATTATACCAGAGGCCATTCCTACTTCTGCGCTTTAGTGCTATGTGCTTGAACCCGCTAAGAGGAAAAGAACAACAACGCGAACATCAAAGGCTGATTATATACTATAGTGAAAGCAATGGGAGTTTTTGAATCAACCCTTTCCGCCTTTATTCCCATTTCTTCACATTGTTTCGGGAATTTTAGAACATACGAATTTACGGATCGTTTCCTTATTTCCGAAGTTTTTTTTCTGCTGTTGGTACGTGTCGAGATGAGGAGGCAGTTACGCTTCTGATGTGCGCAACGTAGACGCCAAGCCGATTGGAATCTTTATGCTGTCACTTTTACCTTCTTTCATTGCAACCGGAGTGCAATCGCACAATCAGTCATATCCGGGCGATGACAGCGGTCAACCATCTTCTTGCCCCTACTCAACAGCATTCCCATTACTCGATCAATATATTTTGCTCGCGAGTCCAAACTGCTTGGGTTGAATGCCAAAATAAATCTGTATTGTACCCGGACGTCGGATCCCTACAAGCCCTCTTGGCGCCACGCTTTCCGGCGAGGAATGTGCAAAAAGTGCCACGCGTGTTTAAGATGTCTACCGCACTCTTGCAATATGCCCAGCGCTGTCCTCTCTTAGCCCTGTAAGGAACCAGCAGCGAAAAAATCTCGCAGTCGAAATAATGAGGGCTAAGTCCTGACAGAATTGGAGCAGCTTTTCTTTTCGAATCAACCTGACTTACCATATAATACAAGAATAGTAGTTGCCGGAACCAAATCGTTTTGGCTCCAAT
The DNA here is from genome assembly GCA_905338385.1 of Darwinula stevensoni. NCBI lineage: Eukaryota > Metazoa > Arthropoda > Ostracoda > Podocopida > Darwinulidae > Darwinula > Darwinula stevensoni. Next base: position 40,168 of record CAJPEV010001782.1, on the reverse strand, counting down.
AGAACCACATTTGGCGACGAACATCGACTCGACCAGAGAAACCTAGCGGGTGCGACATATTTTAGGAAAGTCCCGTCCCCTTCTAGCATAGGTCTAATTACCAATACCAATTGTTGGCACTCCATGATCGCACTAGAGGAGGTATCAATGTAACGCGAACGAAGGTCCTTCTCAATCTAGCTAGAGTAGGCTGCGGTTTTGCCTTTCTATTGCCACTCTGAATTAATGATCAGGGTTTAAGGTTCGGGTAAGAGCGTCAATTGCCATTTTTGCCCATTAAGACGTGCCCATGTCAAGGTCGAACAGATTCAAATGAAATAGGAACACCATAAGATTATGCAAAAAAAAGCCAGTGAAAGGAAAGCACAACTCACATAATGATGGAGATGTGGACATTATCACATAAATAGTGGAGGTAGACGTGAACGCGATGGATGGAGGCAAAGGGTTACACATAAGCTTATGTTATGCCTCCCTCCATAAGACGGAGGGGAGAAAGTGAGGCTGGAGGGGGAAGGTCGAAATCCTCGCCTCTAGGCATGTCTAACGACCACGGTTGTTCGATTCCATCAATCGCCCTCACCTCCCGTTCTCCATGCTTTTGTATTGTATTCAACCCACATCCGACAAGAGGTGACAGTTGAAATTTATCCATCCAAAAGGCTAATATTACTTTGATATGATAGGCTTCCAGCCTTCCAATATCCTTTTGCCTTATACTTTATTTACTACGTCTGAACGGAGAGGCAGGGAAGGGAGAGAATCTGGCATCTGTGAACATGCGTCATAGTTCTCTAGGAGCATTTACGCCGCCACCCACTCCGACCCGACTCTCTCCGGCTTTTCTTTCACTTTCTCTTTCTGTGCCTTCCTCCCCCCCCCCCCCCCCTGAATGAATGGATACCGAACTAGTTCCATTGATTGTCTCCCTTTCTCCTCTATATATTCCTGCTCCTTCGATACCACACTCTTCGACCCCTACCGCCCAGAGGTGTGCCAAGATGAGGAGGAGTAAAGGTCTGCACACCTAGAGGATAGTGGGTGTCTGAGTCACAGGAAGTCCACATGCTAGAAATTCTCTTATGTCATGTTGGATTGGCATGCGCTCGCGAAACTTCCAGCTACGTCAGACGAGGTCTTAAAGCTAATTGACCTCATTTTACCTCAACCTGTTACAATAGCTCAAACTGAGAGACTCATCCGCCGTGAAAAGAGTAAAAAATTACTTACGGTATCGATGCGGGGACGAGATGCTAAGCGATTTGCTGTTGCTGACAGCACTAAAAGAAGATGTGAACATGGAGGAAGTGATGAATTTGCACAAATGAAAGTTCTTTACTACCCGCTGTTGTGGTTAATCCCATTAATTTCGCGGGTATTAAAGTAGTTCGCTTTCTGACCTAAACCAGAGAACTTCGATGAATCTACTTTATAGCCTCTAGAACTTTCGTTCGAGAGATTTCCTGCTGCTGCAACCAACTTTATATTACAGTACAGCGAGGCATTCCAGTACCGATTTAATTTCGCGAAATCCTAAAATTTGGCTTTCGTGACTTCGTGAATTTTGAATTTCACGAACTGGACCACCCCCATGTTTGGACCATTAACTCATTTGGGAAAATAGTCACTAGCTATTTAATTTCGCAATTCAATGTGCCTCGTAAAATTCATGAAATTAAAACAGGTACTAAAATTTCTCGTTGAACGGCATTATTTTTTCAAGTTGCATACCATCATTCCTCCCGTTGCAGTTTTACCAAATGACGTTCCTGGATTGTAGCGGTGAATATTGTCATCCGGACATGTCCTGCACTGCCTCGTCCATCTGAAAATAGTGAAAACCACTGCTACCGACACACGAAATCAAAGACCTAGATACTTCAGCATGACGTCAGGAATTGCGACTGGGCAATTATGCATGATAGCTTGCATAGTGGTGCAAAACAGCGGTACGGATTCCCTCCCTCACAACTCATGTTCTCTCTCATCCTTGAACTTCCTTGAATATCCTTCCTTGAACTTCCTTGAGTCCACCGAACGCCATCCATAACTCTTGCTCTACACTACGAGCGTAGGAGATAAAACTCAACCTGGATGCTTATAAAGTGTCTCGATTTTGTCGAGAGGCTATAGTGACAAGATTGTACTTTTGCTCCGTTCATATACAGGGTGTCCCATAAGTCACTATATCATTTCAAAAAATCACATTTACTAAACAGTTGATGAAAAAAGATGTAACATTAACTGAAAGATAACATGTCCTTTGGAATTATATTTGTAATAAAAAAAGGAGATATTTCAGAGTTTTGAAAGCGCCTCAAAATGCCCCCTGTCTATATCAATACATTTGGCATGAGGTTCAACACCAAAAATCGCCAGAAATCCCTTTGAACTCTGATGGGACTCTCGAAGATCTCCATCCAGGTTGCAACTTTTCTTCATTGCTCCAGCGTCAATTGCGAAACCTTTTCTCGTGACAGAGAAAACAGCGAAATAATTTATTTTTCCTGTTTCTCAAGTCTATCTGAAATTAAGAGAGAAAAACATAAAGTTTAGTAATTTTGTAGAAGTGGATACAACAAGGTGTACAAAAAATGTCCCTAAACAAGTACACCTTTCTAAGAAGCATTTGAAGCTATTTCTGCTTGAGTCTGATTCTAAGTCATTGTCGTGAAGAAAATTCTAAAGAACATTCTTTTCATCAATACCACGTACCAACAGTGACCAGCATGTTGCAGTTTAGAAAATATTGCAGTTTGAAATGGTATAGTGACGTATGGGACACCCTGAATAGCTCATCAAAAAATTAAGCAGAGATGGTGCCAGTGGCGTAACAAGGGGGGGAGGGGGGGGGGCAAGTGGGGCGGTCGCCCCGGGCGCCACAGTCCAGAGGGCGACAAAATAGCGTTTCAAAACATTTTTTTATTTCAAAGAAGCAAAATTTCAGAAAATTTTTTCATTTTGCCCATTTTGCCGCCTACTGGCAAAATCTCCATTTTGACGATTTTGCGATTTTTTCCCGTTTGCCACCCTCTGAACTGAGGGCGGCAAACGTCATGTTTCAGCAAAATGAAGCTGATTAAGTCGTACCTACGATCTACAATGTCTCAAGGAAGACTTACAAATCTTGTCAATCAAACATCAAGTTGCTTCTTCCATTGATTTCAGCGAAGTTATGAAAGATTTTGCAGCCAGTAAATCAAGAAGGGCTGAATTTTGATTGCAGTCGTTTGTTTGTAAGGATCGATTTTAATTACATTATTTGTGCTGAGAATCAGTCCTGAATAACATAAATATTTAATAAATCTCATTCTCCAGTAAAACGTGCGTGCATGTAAAAATAACAATTAGCAAGGGGGGGGGGGGGGGCTGGAGTATGGGGGCGGCAGTAACAGTCACTCGCCCCGGGCGGCAAATTACCTAGTTACGCCACTGGATGGTGCTATGGTATGGTATGAACATCAGTGTTGTATCCACAGCTGTATATTCACTACCGCCATTTCTCGATTAAATAGTTGAATGACTCTTCAATTCAGCCCTCCTTTTCAGCCACGAGGGAGTCACAAAGTGGGTTTTCTGCCGCAGAATGCGGCCCCGAGTTCATAACCAATAGAAGCTGCCGTTCTACTCGTAGCGCTTATATCTGTCGATGTCTGCAGAGGCAATCAACTGATCAGATTTTTCGAAATGAAAGGGTGAAACGTGGCGTAACTGTTGTGGCACCTACTGAAGGCATGTTTTCGGAGCCGCTTCGCTGCATTCTCCATGGCGTATGCCCACAAGATTCAACTCTCGAATCACCTGTTCGGTATAGCGGATTCACTCCGTATTTGGCACACTTCATACCTACGTGAGGCTCTTTCACCTCCTACACAACACAGTAGCCCTCGTTTTCACGTCTAGCTACGGAACCTGGGCACGCACTGGATCTGAGGAAGTTAAGTTGTGCCGAACTTAACCTCCAAACGAATCCGTCCATTACTTTCAGATATTTAAAAGAGATTGTTACATTTGCGCGAGGCTCCTTTCACTTAGAGATCTCGATAACATACTCTGGCTTTTTTGCCAGAATATGTTATCCCGATGCCGATGCCGATTACACCAGCTGATTCTAGATTGCACTCAATCACGAAGTCGAGTTCAGTATCGGTTTTGAACTTCTCTCGTTCTTCTCTCGTCGTCTCTCTGGGAAAACAATCCGGATATTCTGTTCCATTAACAGAGATTTTCTCGATACCTCAATCTCTATGGCTGGTAGGCTTCTGCGGGGTGTGATCTTATACCTGTCAGGTCGACTTTTTGCTTACCAAGCCTCCACGGTATGGAAGTCCTTCAGAACAAGGGAACTGATCATCATTTCAGATTCAAATTTGTAAAGCATCTCCCAAACTAAACACTCATAAATACATCTTTCTCTTTCCGGGGTATGTTGGTAACCCCCCCCAATTTCTTCCTTATTCGTTTTCACCACGATACACGTACACGCGGCAGAAGAAGCTGTTTTCATCTGCATTCAGTTGCAGATGCTTGCCGCAAGAGTATGTGCGCTTGTTTCTTTACTACATAACAAAAAATTAAATTTTAACTTTAATTTTAAAATTCCATGTTATTTCTACCACTTTCCTTTGCTCACCTCTCCAGTTCTGCCCAATTTCTATTCATACTGTATGACCATCAACCGAACAGTTGCAGCCCTGTATACTGCCCATATGCCAATTCTGTTCTGCCATGGTTTAAGGAATTATTATTGTTAGCATAATCATTTTCTATAGACTCAATTTTTTTTAAATTCAATATGATCGCACAGTACTATTATTTCACTCCATAGAATTGTATTGAATCACGGTATAGAAATTCTATAGAGATTCAACTGAAATCCTATCAGGAATCTTATGAAATTCATAAAGAATTCTATGAAGACAAGGAAAGAAATTGTATAGAATTTCTATAGGGTTGTATGCACTTCTTTTTTATCACTCCATAGAAATGATACACAATTTATATTGATTTGAATGAATTTCTGTTCAGTGTTGAGAAAATCTATTGAAAACCCGTCAAATATCTCTGAAAGTAAACAGATTCCAATAGAGGTCCCAAAGGAAAATATAAATAAAGGTAGTCTTTTTTCTTCGACTGTATGATCATCTAGAACTTCATTGAATGTGAAGTGCCTTTTAGAAGTTTCATATCCGATGAATCTATGATGAACTTGCAGAAGCATTGGCATATGTTGCTGGAGGGACAGAGGGACTTCTATGGAAGTTGCGATTTCCGCTTCGCCTTTATAGGTTTTCCAAGTCAAATGTGGTTATACGAAAGTCAAAAGCGACAGTGCAAGGCCGTGCCGGCGACACGTGCTCTCTCGTTCCAATTCCGTTACACACGGCTCCATGTGCAAATTCACCAAAGCATTTGTATGTGACGTCACTATTACCATTCAAGACAGTCTCGCATTTGTGTCTATGTCGTATTTGACATTTTTTGTATGCATCTTGGATCTGGATACTTGTACTTGCGGTACAGAATTTTCATTCTTCATGATATAAAATCAAACATTGCCAGTACGATTACTGCAAAAGTGAGGTCAAAAGCAAATGCATTTACAAATTTGCATTTGAAACCTCGCGCAACGGTAATGCAACGAGAGGGCATCTCTCTGGCACGACCGAGGGACATGTCCCTCGCATGACCGAAGGACGTGTCCCTCGCACGAGATCGAGGGACGTGTCCCTCGGTCCTACGACTGTCGCATTTCACTTCCTTATGTCGAACATGTTTTTCTCTAAAATCCGACATCCAGCACAGCAACACATTTGACTTTCCTTATTTCGCTTTTGACGCTTTCATACAGCACAGCGACGTATTTGAATTTCCTTATCGCCTTTGACTTTCTTATTTCCATATATGAATTAGAAATCCTATTCGTGTTTTTCGATTCGATGTCAATGCCAACGTTTTCTCGTTCAGCCTGCTACCTGCCACTTCAAACAGTACGACTCATCAGACGACAAGACTGACCGAAACACTCCTTTCGTGCTTCATGCGCCCATTAGTACTAAAATGAATTCTTGCTCTTTACGAAGATGATGTGTTGGCCACTGCAGATTTTTCGTCCACTCGCCGCCATTGAGCAGTACCTATGTGGTAGTATCCTTCCACTCGGTGGCGTAGCAACTGCCCAAGCAGCCCCCGTAGTTGCGGGGGGGTCCAGGTCCAGTGGGGGCCCAACCATGCGACATTTTCCCAAATGTAAACTAATTTATACAAAAACATGATAACAAAAATAAATAAGAAAATGTTCATCGCCCAGGGGGCCTGACTGACTCCTAATACCGTCAGATTATCAACCCATCATTAGTGGACATCGGGGCAAGAGGTTCCTGAACAGGAAATCGACGTGGCTCTAGCAGAGGTAAGCGAGCTAGTGCCAGGCGGCCCGAGTCCTCCAACTATTGAATAAATGTCAAGACTCGTTCGGTGCTCTTTAATGCGAGAAACATCCAACCGACGAAGGAAACTTTCCAACAGATTTAGTCACGCTCCCAGATGAAGCGATTTATACAGGCTTCCCTCGCTTTACACGGATTCGCATTTGCACGGTTTTTTAATACCAAAAATCCAATAAACTCAAACCGTGTATCTGCGAACCGCACCCCGTGCTTTCCGAAGTGCGAATCCGTGTAAAAAAAAATATATAAAAAGAACCGTGTAAAGCGAGGGAAGCCTGTACTGGAGCAAGGACCATGCCGGCCGAAGGGGCCCTACTTGAGGGATAAAATTCAAGACCGCTCCTTCTCAGAATCGTATTACAATACCACAACGAAGTCGGGGCTGTCCATCCCAGTAACCTGGCTGTTATTCCCGAAAACTGGGCGCCGCTTTCTGTGAGCCCTGTTGACATTTTGCTGACAGAAAGGACTCCAAATACCATTCAGCCTTGTTTACGGGCATATGCAACTGGCGTGGACTTACACGAAAAATTAAAGTTCATGCTAAATCAGTTTGGAGATTTGGAAACAGAGCTACTGCAGGATATGAAAAGTGCGCAATTTTCCTCTATATTTATGGATGCGACTCAAGACATTTAAAAAAAAAGACCAACTGAGTCATGTCTACCGATTTGTCATGCTTCAATAGCAGATTTATTACATTAATACAGTGAGTAGCAAACCTGTCATGAGGAATTTAATTTTTTTTTTTTTTTGGGGGGGGGGGGGGGGGGGGGCCCCAGAATTAAGTTTTTTGGGGGGGGGNGGGGGGGGGGGAGGGAGCTCCAGAATTAAGTTTTTCGGGGGGGGGTCTAAAATGTCTTGCTACGCCACTGCTTTCCACGCTTACGCGGTTCATAGCCCCTTACCGACGGACACCCTAATCTGTATAGATTCCTATCCAGCTTCAATGAGCGAAGTATTGTATTCTATAGAACTACATTAAAACTTAATAGAAATGTATGGGTTTCTAGACAACGTATTTGGCTATTTGCCATCATACAGATGCAAATCATCTGCATATTGCCGAACGGATTTATGACAGGGTTATAATCAGAAAAAATTCTCGAACACTCAAGGTCACATACCATCTCACTAAACGCGCCCTTCGATTTGCAGGCAGAGGAGTCCATGCACCATCGCGTTCTCTAGACGTCTCATGGAAGGACATAACATATGAAATATCTCCACTAGATGTCGGGATTGTCCAAGACCACTGAAGGCTTCTTGAGAGCCGCTTATCCTCCTGCTTTTGTCTATCCAAAATGGCTAAAATCAAGGAAACGAGAGAAGGTGAACTCAAATCATGCCAAAATCGATGCAAAATAAATTCAAGAACAGCGTTCGAGAGTTATCTAACTTCAATTTCTAATGCCTTCGAGGTCGAAGTTCTCTCTTCTTTTCCCTACCGTCTCTTTTCAGCCGGAAACATAGACCTCAAAATAGGGAAGACCGCTGGAATTGCCTTTTACACTGTCGGAAATTTTTATCGGAAAGTGGTTCCCTTGCTAAGGATACTAGGAATCTGGGGTGGAAAAAAAAAAAGCGGAACATCCTCAAACGGGAGAAAAAAAAAAAAGAAAAAAGGAAAACCGCAGGTACGTGAGGGAAAAATGCGGAATGCTTTCTCAGCGGCAAGCCTTTCTAAGGGAGGAAGTAAAGGTGCGCTGGTGATCAAAGGTGAATATCAGGCATGTACACTTTCGTGTGATACGTTAGGTACTCCGGGGATTTTATTCGTATGTTATGTGACCTGTGGCAACTGAATTTATGGATGCGAGAAGGAAAAAAAAGATTTCCTCTCGAGGGGAGGGAGATGGTCTCGTTGAGTCTAAAACTACTCCATACTTATGGACACACCTATTTCTTTGCTAAAATCTTTGAATTTCCAACGTTCACTACTGTGAGAAGACAGCAAAGAGGCGAGCAGCACCGTCAGTTTACGCGCACAGACGCACCTCAAGTTGAGTCATTCGGAAAATCTCATCACCGCACCGTCACAGCAAGTCGAGGGACAAAGATTGCCCTGTTTCGTATTCGTTCCATCCCCGTCAACATGTTGACGTTGTACCGTGTACGAAGATGGAAAGACATTAATTCTTGCGTCATGCCAAGGCCAACAGATGGTATAGAGGCTGTTCTGCATGTGATCCTTGTGGCGTTTACTCCTATCTCAGCTCCGTCATACGTTTGTTCAAATTGTCCTCGCTGAACCCTAACAGGACACGTGAACGATTCATTCTAAAGGGTTCTCCAGCCTCTCTCCCGTCTATTTCTAGATAAATATTCATATATCGGATATCATGAAGTTGGTCCTTATTATCCATGGATGATCCGCTCGAAATCTGTGGATGCAGCGGCCATTTGCACGCGACATGCAGATACATAAAAACTCCAAAGCCAATAAAAGATAAGGTTCATGGGAAATAAATAGCATGTCGAAATTCCGAATAAGATGATATGACTAAGGTTCATCCTCCTTGAAAAGTTGGCTTTGGAATACTATAATGAAATTAATTTGAAATTAAGTCTGCTTTGCTTCAAGCACAATCTCTGAACTATCCCTATTTTCTCATGTTTTCATGCCAGAACTTGCAAGAATAAAAAAAAGCTAGTGCGATTAGTAAAACTTGTTCTTACTTGTGCAGACCTCTACCTCGCCCCATGCTGAACATCCTCTTGAACAAAATGCTCCTGATCAAGGCGGTGACGTAAGAAAGGTTAACGGTATCGTTCCGGACTCTTGATGGTTTAACAGCATTTATGGCTAAAAATAGGTGAGATGAATGTTAGTCCTTCCACGAGGGAGCACAACTGGTTTGGGAGGTCTAATGACAACTGTGCACTGCTTCCACGTGTTTACGCACGTGGTCTCCATTCCATCCATTTCGAGCAAAGGAGGAGAGCCATCAGGAGGGAGGATTTAATCGACATTAAAATCCTCTACAAGTAGGGAAAGAAAAATAGGATCCGAAAATAGGATGGAGATGGTGCAAGGAAGGCGAAAGAGGATGAGAAGGTGGAGTGGGAGCGAGAGAGAAAACAGAGGATGAACGTGCGGCTGTTGCCAGGCGGGAGGAGAGAGAGGAGAAGAGAAAGAACACAAAGGGATGGGGGAGGTCGGTGAGTGTGAGTGAGGGAGCGAGTGAGGTGCTGGAGTCGAGCAGGCGAGCACGGCTCACGGCAGGCTAAGCATCAGTCAGTTCGCAGCTGTTTCTGCGGAAGGTTCTGTCTCGCCCGTTGCCTTCGCCTGTATAGTTTCATTCCGCCGTGATTCGTGAACCGGTCGTGTCATGTGAAATTCATTCCGCCTCATCCAATGTGAATGGATTGGAACTGAGAGAGATCAGGTTTACAAGGCTTAGCTAGCCTATAAGTCTCATTCGTACCGTTAGTTACGATCTGGCCTCGACTGAGATTCGTAATAGTAAAGTTGGGCATCTAAATTCAGGCGGTTTACTCAAGTTAATCTCCGAATGCTTCTCAATATTTACTATGAATTCGTACCTCTTTCAACATAGGCTTAATTGGTCTAATTCCACTTCTTCCATGAGAGGTATACCCGCACCTCCTTCCGTCCATTACGGAGTTAACATTCACCATGGAGGTAGGTGGTTTGATAGGAATTAATTTGCAAATAACTGTACGTTAAGATTTCACACTGGAGGAGGGCAACAGAGGTCTGTGATAGCTTATCCAGGGTAGAGACGACGGGCTGGAACGATCCCAGCGAGGCTGTCAGCCGGTCAGCGCAAGCCCAGTAATGGTTGGTCCTCGTCTCGATTTATCTGGACATAATTACAGTGAATAACTCAACAACTTAAGGAAAGGAGTAAATGCGTAAAAGAGTGGTGCAATAGAGCGAAAATAAAACTGCTCAGCTCCTGCAGGAAAGACTCTTTAACGCGATCTGAAGGATTGGCAATTATTTAATGACTTGAAAATGTTCAATTTTAAAAGTGAAAATTTTCCCCCTTAATCAGAGGCCTGGAGTCAAAGGGGTTTTCGGGAATATTTGAACCGATCGAAAAACACGAAAAAGGAGAATGGATGGAGCGCGTTCCGCTTCCAATTGTTCCACGCATTGTGTCATGTGATGTCATCAGAACACGAAGAGTTACTCGTGTCGATCATGGGACTCTTCTATCCTTCCCGACGAGGAGGAAGATAGGGTACGACTCCATTTCAGATCCTTATGCAGAGAAAGAAAAGAATGAAATGCGATTGGTGTTATGGAAAGGTATGGGAAGGTCATGTGTCAAGCCGTGGTTCCTGGTGTGTCTTCTCGTTAAGGATTCCACGCACGATCCTCCTAAGGTCTGCCCTCGAATACTAAAATGAGCATTGCAACTAAGCCTGCTTTTTCGCTCTCCTTTTCGGAGAAGCCGCCGCATTATGTACACCACCGTAAACATTGACATTGTATTAGGTTGGAAGTCAACTCAGGCCAAAGTTTTTTTTTTTCATTTCGGGGCGGGGATGTTGGTATGAAAGACGGTTTCTTATTCCCGAGTGACACGTTGACCCCCCGACCTTTGGCAAGAGGTAAAAAGAGTTATTCTCTATGGAAAGGAAGAGAGCCAAAATTCCGAGGGCGAGTTTTTTTTGTCGTCGCAGGAATTCGAGGTCACAGCCGAACTAGTTTGAACTTGGACCCTAAGCGCGCACTTCCGGTTCTTTCATCCCTGAGTCAATGGCGAGAGCCATCTCGCATCCTTTTTTTCTCGAGTGTTGTCGCTTTCCCCATTTGCTATTTGTAGTAGACTCAGCTGGCCAAGCATAGGAGTAGGTACTATTTATCTGCTCAGCGTCAACTTTTTTCTCCCCCTATACCCCCAGGTATTCTCTTGAGGGAAGGGAGCTGTTAAGATTGAATAATAGCCACCCACAGGAAAAATAAAGGAAGGAGAGAGATCGTGGCTAGATTCATCTTTTACACAGGCTCCCGGTGATAATGACGCTGGCAACAAGCACGACGACTGTGACGAAGGCCCCAGAGGCAGGCCCTGACCTAGCTGGATCCGAACCCCTCCATCCGTATAACACGAGGAGGAGAACGAAACGGGTCGCCTTCAATCGCGTCGTGGACATTCGCCTTTACGTCGTCCCTGACACCAACGCCAACAATATCCCTCATCATCAGAGGCGCCATTGCAATTATCCTTTAGGTCTTCGACTGAATCGGAAGCAACTGCGAGGCCTCACACAAACGGTCCTTCCTTCGAACATCATTCAAGTTCAGCCGCCTTGCATCCCCATGGATGACAAGAGTGTCGAAATCGGTCAACCCGAGGTGAGAGGTCAAACGTGCACATGTGATCCCCCTGTTCTTGTTTTGATCATGAGGAGCAAAGAAAAAAAAATCATGACGAGGTGGGAGCGGTAACTCGTCTGGTTCGCAGCGTTCAGGGTCAGACTGAGATCCAAATGGGAAGAGTGCCAATGAGACAAACGATCGTCACATGTGACTCTTTTTCCAGACACCATTTCATTCACTGTTATCACAGGAATCAGTGGTCAAAGGAGACGCAAGGGTTATTTTAAATGTGTGTCTGTATAGTCCGGAATAGGGTTTGGGGAAGGGAGAGAGAGAGAGAGAGAGAGGGAGGGAGGGAGGAGCGGTGTGTGAGTGTGAGTGTGCGCTTGGCAACAGGGCCCCACCGGCCCATAGGCCAGGATGGAACAAAGACTCTGGCTGCGGTAGTCGCAGTCGCCCTCATTCGTCCTCTCCTCTGGTTCTCTAGGCTTTTCGCTATCTCGCTTCGGGCTCTCTAATTTTCTTCCTCTAATTACATCTCATCATAAGCCAAGTACGGACTGACCTATTCCTTAGGCTTCTGGCTAAGACTTTAACCCATCGATGCGCTGCTTTCGACAGAACTCTGAGTTTCAGACACACTTAATAAGGGTTACTCGTGCGGACTGTCATAAGATAATTCTTCTCCCATTATATTATTATCACACTGATCGGAAAAAGGAGCTAAACCATTAAGAAGCTTCACTGATTATCTTCACATGGGGATGGGGAAGGAGTAATTTCAGGCAATTGGGATTTTTTTGTTTCCTTTAGAATATTTCGCAGTGTAAGCCCACGTAGAAAAGGGCGTCATGATGCCCTTTTTATATAGTAAGATCGAAGGTAGAGTCATAAAGGAGCGGGGTAGGAAAAATACACCACGAGCTGTGAGGTAGAGATGACTTAGTTTACTTTTATGAAGACAAGCTATTATTCAAGAAAGGCCGGGAGCGGAAGGCACATGGGGGACGGAGAGAAACAGCTGAGTGGAGGATTGCATCATGCAGAGGCTTCTCCATTGGTCCGCTTCCCCTGGCACCACTCCCCTCTCATTGGTCCTTGTTCTCCTCCCAGTATTTACCACTAGTACTAGGGGAGGTTACTTCCATATTGAATACAGGATCGCGACAGGGTGAGGTTAGGCTTGGCCTTGGTAATGTGCATGCGGTGATAAAGAGAGGCACTGTTTCAAGGACTTATTCTGTTACACTTGTCATTCCCTTCGGTCTATTCACTGCAATGAATCCTTGAAGCGATCTTGTTTCTTTCGATTGTGGGCACTAATGGAGAAAGAGGGGCATCCAGAGGGGTAAATTTTCTCTGATGTGGAGCATTGCAATACAGTGCAGGCAAGGGAGCGTGAGAGAGAGAAGGGGAGAATGGGAATGATTGCACATGGGATTGGCCGACACTCGGCCAATCCGAGACCTCCCTCGCCAAACAGCTGATTCACTCCCAACGTGCTTCTCCCCTTTGTTGCCTTGCCGACAATTTTTCGGCTTTTGCCCACTTTTCCTTGATCGAGTATACATCACATTATGGTGACGTGTGCTTCCCAGGCGGGGAACGAGGAAGAAATGTGCGGTAGGAGAAGGAAAGAAACAGAAGTGATATTGAATCGATTGGCATCCGTTCATCCCAGCTTCTTCGAGTGCCATCGGTTCCTCATGAGAGGGGATGGGCCTCTTCCCTTCCACTATCGCAACTATCTCGCTCTCCTTGTGAGTCCTACCCCTCTTTCTTAATCGAACAAGGCTAACCAGTCACGAATGTGTTTGAAATAGTTAAGACGCTTAAAGAGAGACACGCGCGAGGGATGGATGTCTCGACGGCAACAGTGAAAGAGAATAAAAGAAACCTACTTGGACTTGTCTCTTCACGGTTGACGTCAGAGAACCAATGACAAGGTCGAATCTTATCCTGTCCAGACTAAACAGAAACAAGCTTATTATTCCAAGGTCAGGTGTGCTTCGCCTTTTGATTCGATTCAGCTGTCGAGTCAGAGTCGGAGCCTGTAGGTAGCAGCACCGGCCAGAGCGAATATCATATGGGGTCCTCCGGGGGGGGAGGGGAGGAAAACACCGGGTGCAGTGCGCATACGCGGAGTGTGAGGGCGGTGCTCGAATCGTATACCCCCTTTAGTAAGGAAGAGGAGAGAGAGGGTCCCTGTGGCGCAGTGGATAGCGCGTTGGACTTCTAATCCAAAGGTCCCGGGTTCGAATCCCGGCAGGGATGGCGTTTTTTTTTCCCTCCTTCAAAGGTTACATCTGGTTAATGCGTGATGGCGCAACCAGACTGATATAGAAAAAGTGAAGAGCTCCACTTGGAGGACTGGCTCGTGGCTCCCACCCCTGCTTGAGCCTGATCCCATCACATGAACAATCATACATATCACGATCATGTTAAGTCCCATAGAGTATTGGTTTCAAGTGCCACCAAACGGAAAAAGAAAATGTAAAATATCTAATGCCTATTTTTCTGCATGAGCCCCCTCCCCCCCCCCCTTCAGAGTGCTAGGTTAATGGGATGTCTCTGCTCCTCTTGAATACTCATTAGCTTAATTAATCTTTAAAATTAAAATATTATTTTATTTCTCTTGCATATTGCTATTTGATTGACACATGATGTGTGGTAGAATTGGAGCTCATGCTGTTATGGGCTTATTCCATAGGTTTGCTATAGCTAACCTATAAATAAAATCCTTTGCATAAAATCCTGTTGTACCAGCAAGGTTAAAGTACACAGTTTTTGGATTGCATTCATACCACTCAGAGAAAGCCCTACTGAGGATCCCTGAGGATCCACCTCATCATATGACACAAAAAACTACCCCTGTGGAAGGTGTCATTGTCAATGGTAGCTACGCTCCTACGGGAGGGAGGATGAATTTTTATCCAAAAAGAGCAATTTAACTTCCTTCCTAACTCACCCATTTCTCTCTCATACTAAATCAAAGCTCCAAAATATTCATGGTTTCAAAAGCATTTATTTGTGAAAAAAAATCAGACAGACAGTTTCACTGTTATTCGAGGTTTGAGCTATGTCTGGCTTGATCCAGCAGATTGATATAAACTTAGGTTATTTTATGTAACCCTCCTGGCATTTATGACAGCTACTATTGGATTCATATTAATTCCATATAGCTGGAAGAAACATCTGTAGTGTGCCTGATTATTCCTCCTTGTCAGTCTTATAAAACAATGACCCAGAAAGCTTTTAGAGGAATTTAAACATATCATCATTGGAGTGTACATTGTGCAGGTAAGGACAAGTTTCTATCTAGGTTGTTCTCACAAAGTGGTTTAATCCCAGGAGGTTGACTTACATATTGTAAAATTCTACTCACTAATCTAATTCTCTGATGTACAGGCAGTGGGAACAGGAGGGGGAGGAGGAGAAGAGTATTTCTGTTTGGAGGGTCAAGAGGGGGAATGGATGAAGAAGGTTCCCTCCATGGGAGATCTTCCCCCAAAGCTCAGACCCCTTGCTCACTTCAATCATCTTCTCTCTCATGCTCCATGGACTTTGCAGGAAAGTATCAAGGTAAAGTAATAGACCTCTGTTATCCTTTGATTTCTCTTCCTCATTGATGAGTCAGAGGTAGACTCATGAGTCATGAGAGGTACCATGTAAGATCATTCAAAGTGTACAAAAAAATGGAACTCTTCATAAGTTCATCAATTATGTCATCACTATTTCCATCAGGAGCTGATCCGTGTGAGCTGGACCCTGTCAGAACTGGTGCAAGGAGTTGTGATAATGTGTCATTTCCATGCATTGTCTTCCTTGGCATCACCTGCTCTCTTCCTACTTCAAGGTAGCCATACATTCATTTCCAAATATTGATCCATTATGAGAGGACTCCTTTCATCACTTAATCAATTCTCCAGTGCAACACCAGTCTCTTATCTATTTCAGATGCCAGGAGGGGTTCAAGTGATGAGGACAAAGAGAATCGATCAAGGTTTGGGGATATTTTCCAAAAAGCTCACTAATTTTTGAAATTAATTTATCAATTTGCCTATCATGTGCTATGATCTCTTGGAACAGGCAAAAGAGGATCTCAGGTATGCAAGTCTTTCAGCCCGAATCGCGTCCAGAACCTGCATCCTTTGATAATGAATCCTGTCCAACTTCCTTTAGAATCCAGGTAAGTCTCTTTGTTTTGTCTGATATTTTTTTTTCAGATTTGAATAGCTGTCTGAAAACTGTTTCATTTATGGTGTTCAGGAATATTCTTGGGAGGAGCATGGATTTTCAATGGCCAGTCGACTGTATTCAGATGTTGGACCATACTTAGATGACAGATTTTGTCATGCTCTTGCCTTCCAGCGCAAGGATCCCTTCCTCACTGCTATATGGAACCTCACTCTTGATCTCTTTCATATCAGGTATGTTAGGCCAATACAAATTCCTGTGCCCATGACAACTAAATGATAGGTCAGTCCTATGGCTCCTAGGTAAGGTTAAGGCAAAGTCAAATATCATTTTGCCCATGGTATTGTGTAATTTCAGCTCAATACTGCTAAGTCTAGCAAAATAGAGATTTCTAATTAACAAACAAAAGGCCTGGTGAAGACCTCTGGTGTACTTTCTTTTGGCTGATTAGAACATTTCAGATTCGTTTTCTGTGCTATTATTGAGTATATGTATATACTTTCATCTGTTCACTGGCACAAATTTTAACCCACCGAACCCACCCACTCTGTCTCTTAATTAAACGAGAGGAGGAGTAAGCCTACTGAAGTCAGCTCAGCCTTGAGGATGAATGTTTCACCAGCAGGATGTGTGAAACTCCAGATATGCCTACTGCTGGTGAAAATTTTCATAATTCCAGTGAACATCAATTTTTATCATTTTGTGGTAACATTTCCCTTTGCAAGATTGGCCAAGTTGGATTCAACTTTATTTTTTTTAATTACAGTGTTTTTCACTTGAGTTCGACAATTTTTCACTTGACTCAGACACACGTGCATGGGACGTTCCTCATGCATGGGTGTCAAAGTCAAGTGAAAAACACTGTACAAGCAGATATGAGGATGCAGTGATGTGAAAATTTTTGCATTCAAGTTTTTACCAGACAAGTTCACAGATTCATATTTTGAAAAATTCCATGTACCAGAAAAAAAAGTTGATGGACCTTTTTAAATCCATAATCAATCCTATCACTCTCATCGTATGGGAAGAACAGTTGCCTGCCCATTGAAGGCGAAGCATCCTGAAAACCAACCAGCAAATGTGCTTCTGATGGCCTTCAAAACTAAAGAAAAATAATCCATTCCCCATGTGGTGGCCATTAATGGTCCATGGCATTAACAGCGTTGCTTGCGCAATGCCATACGTGTCACGCTCCACTTAACTCCCTCGCTTGTTTGGTGAATCTCCTCTAGGCTGGATGACTACGACTACAAGGAAATCGATACCTGCCTGACTGAGAGAATGCAGCGATTCATCAAGAAAGCAGCCTTATGTCCGAAGGATTTGCAGCCAGAGGATTTACACGATATAGGACTTGAGGAACTCAAAGTCAACCCGGTGAGTCAGACAGCGTCCACCCCCAAACGGGCGTGACGATGGAGCTGATGGAGTTTATCAGGCTGCAGGACCAACTTCCTCGTATTCACTTCGCATTGCAACAGATGAAGGTGTTGCTGATCATCATGGAGGCTCGACTACAGGCAGAACTCCTACATGCACTACGGGCCATCACCGCCTTCACCACATGACTGAACGCAAGGAACATCACATCGGATGCATAATCTTCCTCTCTCCCGAAATTCATCTTCCCGTATCGGACACATTATCTAGCGTTAGTGAGCCTGTGTGACTTTTTTTTTCATTGTCCCCCTTTTAGCCTGTGATGATATGGAGTAATAAGGACAACTTTTAATATAACAAGACGATCTCTGTGATCAGCAAAGCAGCTTGTCTGTCTTTCTGTCTCTCTGGACCAAAACACAACAGGTAAGAGTGAGGAGACAAAAGTGGTTTTTCTCTCTGTGATGGCTTGTATCTCCTCCTCTACTCCTGTATTTTTTTTGTCTCATTTCTCCTTTATTTTCTGTGATGAGCCTGAAAGGAGGCCTAGCTTAGTTCTAGTGCACTGTTGGGATCTCAAATGCAATCATACCAATGGAAGATGGATCCCAGATAGACAGAGGACCTTTCTCTTTTTCTATATTCAACTTAGCCT
The DNA here is from genome assembly GCA_905338385.1 of Darwinula stevensoni. NCBI lineage: Eukaryota > Metazoa > Arthropoda > Ostracoda > Podocopida > Darwinulidae > Darwinula > Darwinula stevensoni. Next base: position 22,191 of record CAJPEV010001782.1, on the reverse strand, counting down.
GGATTGATTTGTTTGGTTTTTATTTTTTTCTCCTTGAGTGATCAGAAATGCAGGAATGAATAAAGGATGAGGTCCATCCATCCTATGAATGCATCTTATCTCTCACTCAGTCTTTCCAAAGGAAAAGAACTTCACAAGAATGACTAGAGGATTGATCAATTTTATTATTGAATTACTCCAAATCTCATGCTCTCTGCACAGTTGTATCATGATTGCAGACTTAAGCGAGAAAGGGAAAAAAATCCTTTCCTCAAATCTAAAAAAAAAAAAAAAATATTGAAAGACTTGGCAGTCATGTCTGTCATATTGGAGGTGGGGTTTCATTAACATACATAAGCAGAAAGCTCGAAGCTCTCAGAGTGACAGGACTGGCCTGGAAGCAGAGTGTACTGGCTTGCACTTGACTTGGGGAATGAAAAGGAATAGGAGCAAAGATGGGAGAGAGGAGGAGATATCACACAGCAGGGTAGAAGTGCATCTAACTTTAGCTAAACAGAGAGAAAATGTGTGTCAGGGTTCAGAGGAGGAGAAAAAGAAAGGTTAGATGGGAAAGAGGGTTTACTCATGTCATGTATTGCATGATGGCACGGAGGGCATAGAGAAGGCCAGCTTCAATCCGAGCCTCCATCACCATTAACATCACATGAATCTGCAATCATAGCAAAGGAGAATCTGCATACCACAGGGTGAATGGCTTCAAAGGAATCAGGATGGAGAAGGCTAACTTTTTCTGAATAGAGGAAGCCAGGCATGACTTGGGTAAGGTCATGGGATGTAAGTCGTTCAGGGAAACAGCAAGCCATCTTTATGAATGATTTCAGGCTTCTCTCCAGCAACTGGTTCACCTCATGATAATCGTAGTCATCATGCCTGTGCCAACATGTGAAGATAGCATCAGATAATTTCAGTTCAACCTCAATTTGGTCATTTATCAGGATTCAGCTAGATCCAAAGAAAAACCAGACAACTCTGAAAATCAACATCCATACCCAAACTACTGGTAGGTCCAAGTTGGTCCAAACCCATGACCATTCCCACTGAAATCAAAACTAAGATTGCATTAGTTAGGTTTGTGAGGGTGGAAAACGCACCTAACAAAAGCATGTATGTGCCAGAGTGACTCCTCACTTTTCTACATAATGTAATCAAATCCCGAGCCTCTTCTTTAGCATGAGTATTTATAACCTGTTACTGAATTACAAAAGGTTTCTGGGCAAACTTCTCTGAGGGATCTCTACACAAGCATGAGCACACTTGCCCCAGACAAAATTGCACATATATCTTTTATATATGCAAAGTGAAAAAAGTCCAACTTTGGGAAAAGGTGGATGAAGAAATTATTAGTTTTTTTTTTAATTCTTCCCTGGTCTACAGCTTAGAGACTGTTCTTTTTTTTTTTTTAAGAATTTGACATGCATAAAAAATGTGTTAGCTTTCATACCATTTGCTAGGTGCAGTCAGAAAGTCCATGGCATTATACTGTAACTCCTAAAGTACATTAAGTTTCCCAATGCCACTTCTCAATATTGTAGAGTCTCCTCTCTACAAATAAGTCGCCACCATTTTAACCAGTCTTTCTAGCCACTAGAACTATACATCACTGCACACTGCCTGTATTGCAACAGAATCCATGGCTGAAAATCCATTGAACTCTAACCACATCCTCCCTCTTTGCCAGATATTGCTCTGAGTGACTTCTAGCTGCTTGGAAAGTTCAAGGATTTCTTGCAAGAAAAGAAATTCCTTTGATACTAGCCCTGGGCTCTGCAGTCTGCCAGTGGTTCAAACATACACCAATGACTTCACCAAGTGTTACAAAGACTAGTTAAAACGGTGGAAACTGTGTGTATAGAGAGAAAGAGACTATGCACCTAGTAGTTGGTGGTTTCCTAGAAATAGCAGAACACTCCCCCAAAACACTTCACAGCATAAGCCCATAACACCAAAATGCTCAAATTTAACAAAGGTGGATTTGTAGCAAAACCCAAAAATGATGGGAGTTTTTTTTTTTAACTAATGGATGGATAAAAAGTCCAAAAACTTTCTCTGATGCAAGGACTTAGGTGCCCATCTCACAATCAAACAAAACAACCTTGGTATATACAAAAACGCTTACCTGCTTTTATGAACGTTTCCAAAAATAAGCATAATGTCACCATTTGATGAATTATTTACATTCCAAAGAAAAGGACAAGAATGAGTATTCACAGGAAAATTTCCTTATGAGCCTGCTGTGACCTATCATTTACAACTGACTGGTACAATCCAGTAAAGTCTATTGTAAACCAAACGACCACATTCAGTAATAGCCCAATAAATATGGTCCAGAAATGCACCAGTACCCACTGAAGTAATGCATTAGTAACCACCACACCCCTATATTGAACAAGAACATGTACATGCTAGCAGCTATTAGTTATTTCACTATTGTTGAGAGGTATGTTTGTCAAGGAGAGTTACAAATAAAATGTAATTCCAAGATACTAGTAGATTGGCAGAGGATCTCATCTAAGTGTTTCGCCAAACACTCGACTATTAGGCTAAAAAAAAACATCCAAGCAGACATAGACCTGATGCCATAGAGACAATGGATGTAATGCCAGACAGCACGCCGGAACATGGTGGTGTCCACATTCTTCTTGTTGCCCATGGTATAATAGGTAAGGTCATAAGCTGTCTTCAGTTTTAGATCCATCAGCCCACTAGCCTTCTCTGAATACAGTCGACTCATCAGGCTGAATCCCTGTTCCTCCCATGAGTAATCCTGGGTACACACCAAGAGATTAAGATCTTCATGTATATATTTTGATAGCTGAACAAATGGGCACTCTCTCTTGTGTAGTGTACAGGGCAACTGACCTGAACACGAAAGGTGGGATAAAGCTGGGGCTCATTCCGATGGGAGAAATCAACATAGGAGAAGTCAGGGGCATCCAGAAATCGATCCACATCTTCCATGGGCTTGGTCCAGGACAACTGCTCCCGCACCAACAATTCTGCACTGCCAGCTTCCACTGCAAGCATAAAGGACTAAAGGCTGCAAAATCATGGGACAAGAATGATTCAGAATCATTCATACAAGTCCCTTTGAACTAAACAGACATGATTCAAAGATGAGAGCCCTCTCTTCAGGAGAAGCCTCCCCTGCAACTGCAGCCTCTTTCTGAAGCCTCTTCATGGCATCCATCAAGTACTCCACCTGATTCTTCAGAGATGTATCTGTCTCTGCTGCCTTCATCTCTTCCCCAACTACAGATCAATGAAAGAAACTAGGTTTGTATCATCTGCCATATATAAAATTGGCACTACACTATCTAGAATAAAACATTGGTTATGAATCTACTTGGAGGAGGAGGTAGAGGATTAGGATCTGCAGATGAAGGAGATATGAGATGTTGTTCGATGCCCGTGCCATGGACGAGGGAAGAAAGAGCATGGAAATGGAGCATTATCACAATAGCATGAACCACCTCGGACAGCGACCAACTTCCTTTCATCAGATTCTGCCAGAGAAGGATGGTTAAGGGAAGGAAAGCTCAAGAAATCAATGCAATTTGGCAAATGAGAGTAAACCTGAATGTGTTGTGAGGATAGGATCCAAGGTCGATGGGCAAGGATGCGATTGAGTTCCGAGATTGAGCAGAGTTTTCCTGGAGCTGCATGGAGACCACAAAGCCATTCCTGATTGCCTCCCACAGATGAGAACGCAGCCATTTGACTCCGCACAAGGACCAGGCTCTGATGTCGAGCTGATGCCTATCACATGCATCATACATCACCTGAGTTGACTTTATTTCCATTCGTATTTCCAAGAAAATAGACGACCACCAACTTTTCCTTTATTGTTATTCTGAGGGAAGCTAGTGAGAACCAGACCTCAGACTATCATACATCTGTCTGCTTTTAATGATAATACAATATCCATCAATACCTTAATGTGTACCACTCTGAATGCCACTCACTAAAACTGAGCTTCAGATAGAGGTGCATGCCATAGATAAAAACATCTACAAGAGATTTTCCACAAAAAAACCAGGTACATTAATAGTTGCAAACCTTATTTCCACAAGGAGCAGTATCCCACACATCATGTCATTTCATTACAAAATAATTATAAAATGTTCATAGTATTTTTTTTATTTTGGTGAGGATGTTGCATCCTTCATTATGATATGGTCTGACATAAAAAAAACTTCCTCCACAACTGAGACTTAGATGTTGATACCTAATGCATTTTGTAACATTCTTGGGCAATATATTTTTGCATCGTACCTGGGAGACATACAACTGTAAAAGTAGAGTCGCCATGTCTTTTTAATATTAATTTCCATGAGAGAAAAAAACTCCATGTTTCCTTTCAATGCTGTCACTCCATTCTGCAACAACCAACCGCAAATCTTTGAAAACGACATTAACCATCTATAAAATCATCTATCAATGTCAGTGGTGGCTCAGGATAATGAGCAGTATGGAGGAAAACATGAACCTATACCACCTAAAAAGGCAGATAATGAGGAGTTTCTTCTTAGAAATGCATACTTTTGATTGCATTTTTAATTGAAGTATTTTGCGGTTTTTTTGTGATACATTGAATTTTTTATGCTCTCACACTTGAAACACACAGAACTGATTTTGTTTGTAGCTTCAGATTAAAATATATCACAAGTTTTTTCCTTCCACTGGATCATAAAACCAAGCTTATTCACGCAAAAAGATACGGAGATATTTTCGTATAAGTTGTCAAGATATGAACCAAATATGGTTTCTCTTCTATATAGCCAGATAAGATATAGACTATATTTGTACTTGGATACCTACTGAACTCTGCTAAAACCCTTACTGGCAGATACAATGACATCATTAAGACATCATATCGAAGGACGGGACTTCATAAACTTATGACATTCTGCAGCAAGTCACTATTTTCAATTACCTTGGACTTTTACAGGAGCAGAAGCCACAGAAATTACAATACGGTAAATGTATGTTCACACTTAAATTTTTACTCAGCAAATAAATTGTGACTCAGATCTATGCCTCTCTGGGGTTAAGATCAGATATACTTCACCATTTGGGATGGAGAGCCCTCACAACTTTTGGCAGAACAGTCAAGTGTAGAGTCTGTCTAATAAGTGAAAGGGTATGCTTTGCACTCTGGGGATGTAATGAATACTTGGTCGGTCCAGTTAACTGCTGGAGTGGGATGTGGGAACGGGAAGACATACCATGATGGCAAGATAACGTCTATAGTTGAAGGGTAAGGGACCATCCCCTTTAAGGATGAGACTCAGGGTGTTCATGAAAGTTTCTAGGTAGACAGGATGATCATCCAAAACCTTCATCAACTGACTCCCACTGCATTCCTCTCCTTTCACATCTTCGCTCACATCCTCTTTCAACCCTGACTCTTCCCTCTTTTGGATCCTCGGTCTCAGGATCCCATTGCTTGGCACCAAGGATTCCATAACCAACTGCATCTGAAACGGAAAACAGCACGAGGATATCATGGACAGTGAATCGCTCAAGGAGGTGGAGGACGACGGGGAATTGAAACGGACCTGACAAGGCAAGGCCATTTGTCCCATATCCTGGGAAGGATCCCTTCCCTCATCAGATATCCAATGACTATGATAGATGAAAATTACGTGGAGCGCAACACGGAGGACGAATACAGATATGGATACATGATACACACGATCGTTCACGAGTCGTATCTCGGAATATCATCCATGGCATGCACTATTACCAGGATCTAGGCCACGCTGGATTGTGGGAGGGCCATGTAAGCTCTTTCACTGCATCTGGAAAAGACGACAGGATGAAGAAAATAGGCAAAACGCGCGTGCAAAGAACGAATGCACTTGGTTTAATTTATTAAACGCTGAAAATTAATCTATTCCAGAGCTCTCATTTCCATCGTTTATCTTCCGTTCGTTACCACTTTTCCCCGTTTATGTTTCCGGCTTCATCCTTCAACCATAAAAAAAAAACATTTTTTTTTTCAGGAATTCAACCAAGGAAATGTCTCCTCATGCCATCACACAGAAGGCTTGGAAACGTTTATTTGGGCAGGGAGGCATCTAAGTAACATAAGCGAATTTAGGCGAACTAAGCGAGCACATGCTTGGGTCAAGCCCAGGCATGCCCTTCCTTGCCCTCGTGAGATATCGACCCCTCTCCTGTAACTTCACCTAACACATGAGGATGATGTAACCCTTCGTAATCCCAGTTCCTCGAGTCACCTCCAAAATTCCCTTGCGCCGAGGCGTTCCCCTCCATTCCCAAACGTGCCAGAATTTCCTCTCGAAAATAAAAGACCCCGGACTCGGGTTTGGAAGCCGTGTCCCATGTAGTGAAAACCAATCAACCCGTCCCCGCATTCCTTTCAATTCTCTGGGGAGCACTAAGTATTCCCTTGCACCGCGCTTCTCTCACGTCACCAACTGGGAGCGACTGTCACGATCAGTTGTAACGTTCATGCCGCAACGGGAAGTCGTAAATAGCGGAGATTCCAATTCGGTGGCGTAGAGTCGAAAACTCAACAAGCGAGATTCCAAGTGGAAAGCGCCGAGGAACTCAGGGCGTCGTTTTTATTATAAAAAAATAATATAATAAATAATAATAATAATCATAAAATAAATAAATATAAATAATAATGAAAAACTTGCATGAATCACCACCAACTTCCATTCCGGGCATAAATTCCACAAAATTCCTTTTCACAAACATCATGGGATGTTCGGAATTGGGAAAACTTGGTCTACACATAAAATTACTAATATTTAATGGCTAGGCTGGCAGACCTAGTTAACGTGGAACGAACAGATCAGAACGGCTGTTAGTGAATTTATTTTTAATTAAAGATGAATTTACATATTTTACAAAGAAAAGCAAACTCTTACTCTCGAAAGTAAAATCTACTTATTCTTTCTTCTTCCGACTGACGGAAGGAGGATAGTGGAATAAATAAAGCGGCCCGGGTGGGAATATCCATGATGATAAGAGAGAGTCGTTAGTGCGGTGGCAGGAAGACAGAAACGTACAGGAAAGGCAACACCATTGCACGGAAGGGCGTCTAGTCAAAATTACACGAGGTACGAAGAGACAATGGAGACATGGTACGGTAAGCAAATGGCGAAGGGAGGCTATGCCTAGCAACTAGATATTTTCCACCGATAGCCTAGCGGAGACTGGAGCGGAGAGTATGCAACATGAACGCTTACGTTGTTCAGAGGAGTTCATGTAAGGCCTGACCTACTTTTCCTATCAAACCCTGCTCCGCACGTATATCAACTGGACTGACTGACAGGCCTGGCATGGGAGCGCAGTCAAAACACGGGCTGACGCCAGAGGAACCTCGAGTCACAATGAAAAAGACAAAGAAAGGGCTGCACTCCACGGCCAACCAAAAAATACCGGAGTTATTTGCTCCAGAGGCGAATCAAAAAGAATTTTAAAACTGGGAAGGGAGACATCAGCTGAGAGACCGGACGGTAAGAAAAAGTAGGGAATTCGGGGGAGAGTAGCGTGAATAGGGAGAAATCAGCTGAGATGAGGAGGAGGTTGGGAGAGGGAGGGAGGAGGGGGTGGGCGCAGTGCGGGAGAGGATTGGCTGAGACTCGGACCAACGGAGGCGTCCCATGGAGCATCAACCCTCGATTGGCAACAGTCTACAGGCCGCGCGGCAAGAGCGCGCATCCACCACCAAGACCAAGGTCAGACCTCCATCGCTCACAACTTTTTCACAGGATCTCCTCGGCCGTCGCAGTCAAGGCCAGACAGTCTCCCGTCCCGTCCACGCGCGGCCAAGCCAGGCGCCTGGCTTCACTGCCAGATCGATGCCCGCGTTTTATCGACTCGAGCCGGACAAAGCCAGATGCCGTCACAAAGAAACGGTACCAAAGGCGAGCTCACCATTATAAATCACTTCACACCGGGCGGAACGAGGGAGGAGTACAGCACCAGGAAGAACTGCGAAACTCAGTTGAGCCGGGGCATGGCAACTGTGACTCCCCTCCATGTGAGAGGCACGAGGGAATGTGAAAAGAGAGAGAGAGGGGGGGGGGGAATTCTCCAGGCAAGGCAAGGCGAATGCGCGTGCGAGTGCGAGTGCCAGTGTGCAGCCCGCACTGTTAGAGATGAGTCGGGTGACCGTTTTGGCGGTCCTAGCCCGACTCGACCCGACGTCCAAGCGTCTAAAACCGACGATAAGCCAGACTGCAGGGAAAGAATCCAGTCCCATTTTACGCTTTTTTTTTTTTTTTAAGCATTGCAATTGCAAGTGAAGCATGAGTAGCGCGTTAAGGAGTCTTACGTCAACCCGCACTGGCGCGTTTCTTCTCTTTATTCTCTTTGAGACTCACTAGTATTAGTAAAAAAAAAAAAAAAAAAGAATGTGCAGATGACGTGCTCAACGCCGGGTGGCAAGACCAGCAGCATGACATACAAGGCTTCCGATCAACTCCGACCGTTCAACTCCCATCGAATCTCCATGCTCGGCTCGTATTCTCATATCAGAGCGATAAGTACGAGCCAGATGACGGTGACCCGAATATTACGGAGATGGATCCCAAAAGTCCCTGAAGTCCTTCGGCAACTTTAAAAGTTAATTATAGCTTTAGTTTTAATCAACATTTAATTCGACCATTGCACTGGTCACTCGGCTCAACCAGTTTCTCGAAACAAGTTGATGAGCAACGCATTTACTCCGTTCTCTCAATTTATTGTCACAATCAATAATTCAATTCCATAAATTATAAATTGTCAGTTGAATTTATGACATTTCGGTTCGACTTCAGTCAGGACGTGTCGAGGAAAATATATGGACACGACGTGGATGTCTTAGAAACTATTTTCAAAGAGAAACAACAGTAGAACGAAGGTCTACTACGGTCACGAGAACTGAGGCTGAAGTTTTCACAGTCCAAGACGATACGGACATGTTAAATTGAGGTCCACTTCTTACACTTCATACTGACTGTCCCGGCTGCTTTTTCCGCTTGGGAAGAGCTCGGCTGACACCCAACGATCATCCACGTCACCGAAAGTCCTCATGAGCCACATTAAAGTGTGTCCAGGTTGAGTCTCATTTGATTATGATCGAATCACCACGACGAGTTTCCGATATTTTCGAAACCGCTTAGGGGACTCATGGACACCCGTCATACTGTTGATAAACATTTCTGAATCAATTTAATTTGACCTCAGCTCGCGCCGTTGGAATGTCGTCGCGCGAATTCCTCGTGTCGGCAGAACTCATCACTTCTAGAAGAGCAGCTGGTGAACGTTGCCGTGTTCCCACCGTAATCTTTTAGCGAACGTCAAGTAACGATCCTAAGGTCCGAGCTACTCGACCTCTTTCCCGTTCCCACGATGGCAGTCGGAAGAAGAAATATGCTTTTAGTGGTTAACGTGAGAGAAGAGGTGCCCTGTGGACGAATGGGACCGATGAGGGAGGACTCAGAAGTCTCAGCAAGCGACTTCACGATGCTTTAGCTCACAGTCATCCATCATGGGAGGCTAAGGTCTCTGACTGCTAGTAGTATCCTTCTCCATTCATATGCCACTCTAAAGAAGACCGTCTATCAGGGTTTTCTCGTGGAATGGCACGTTCTGAAAAGTTCGAGTATTTTATAAGAGGCATGAGCCGAGGTCATCGCAATCTGTATCTCAGAAACAACCGTGTCCATGTGTTCCTGTCTCGTCTGTCGCTCTCTATCTTCAAGCTGTGATATTCATGCCTTTTGTCGACTCTGAATTGAACGGATAAATGAAGACCAGGGCTGGATTAAGGGGGGGGGGGCTGTTTCCTCGGGCCCCACTCTTCCAGGGGGGGCCCCCGAAGGAACTTAAAAACGTTAAGTATTTGCGTGAAGGGGGGGGTTAGCCTCAAAAACTCACTTGCCCCGGGCCTCTCAACTTCTTAATCCGGCCCTGATGAAGACAATACATCCTCATCGGATGAGTCCAATTCAGGGCCGTATCTTGGATTTCATTTCGGGGGGGGGGTTGAGGTCTGGCGTACGCGCTGTGGCTATTTTTTTTAGACTTGTCATTGTAAGTCTTTGTGACATATCTGGATTTTCCTGTAAGTTGCAGTGTTTAATAAGTCATAAGCTATTAAATATAGAAAAACCAAGTACTGCACTGTTTACACCGACGAATAGCAGTATGGCAAAAATTTAAGCAAGATATTTCGGGGGGGGGGGGGTTTGAACCCCATGAACCCCCCCCCCCCCTAAATACGGCCTTGGTCCAATTTTGTGCCCCCAGTCAAAAATTCCAGCTGAAACTCGTTTGTGTTTTGGCTGGAATAAGGTGGAAACAGCTGGTAAATAGCTAGGTCTTTCTAGCTATTAGAGAAGTTGCATTTTGCTGGAATGGTCGCAATAATTCCCATGAGCGCCCCAAAGATATTACGTAGGGACTCTTGTTTTTTAACATCTGAAGAAGTTTCCAGGCATACTAACCCTATTTTGTGCACAATAGGTGATTTATATATATTTTTAAGTTTTTAAGACATGTAACTTTGCAATGCAAATTATTCTATTAGAATAAATACAAACGTTTGTGAATTCACTTTCTGAAATTCAGGTACACTATCTTCATTTCCAGACTGAAAGAAGTAGCTCTCCAGTTGGATTTTTTGATTGGGCCCTGCCTATATCTTCCAGTTTCCCTGACCATAAGGACCACTGACATTCAACACAAGATGAACATCTTCATTTCCAAAATAAGCAACAATCACATCTCATCATGGGGGAAGTGCACAATAATGAGAGAATAAACTGATTAATCACATCAATCAACTTTGGGCTTGCCAGTATCCCTGAGCATCCTCCAGGCTAGAAGGGATCCTGAAGCAGAACACAGAAGACTGATGGTAGCAGGTGCCCAGGTTGCCAATTCAAGACTGGCGCCAGCAGCCAGTGGGCTCGTCATGCGAGCAATGGAGGCAACGCTCTGACCCAGACCAACCATTGCCCCCAGAGCATCCTGGGGGCTTCTCTGCACAGTGACATCTGACCCAGCAACACGAAGCACAGTGTTGCAGATGCAGAAAGGGATCAGGGAGACAACAACGAGGACAAGAGATGGAGAGTATGCAAGTCCCATGAGAGATATACTTTGACCCAGAGAACCATAGAAAAGCATTCGATATGGATTCCCACTGAACAGGTTCAGAATCCAACCCATTTGGAAGCCACAAATTGTCCCTACCAAAAGAAAACAAGTAATCAATATAAAGGGCTTCTAGAGTAATTGAGTTCCCAGTGAAGCAGAATTACTTCTAAACTCACCAACTACCCCCTGGAAAGAGATCATGTATCCAATCTCCTTCTTGGAGAGGGAATAGTAATCTTCAAGAAGAAGTGAGAAGGAACTGCGGAACATGAGAGAAGAAAGACTGAGAAGGAAGCGAAGGCTCATCACGTCCCACATCCCCCATACGACCTCCTTCTTTTCTTCTAACTCTCTCCACCACTGTGGCCGAGATTTCAAGCTCCATGATTCTGCCAAAGGTATATCTTCATCCTTCATCTTCTTCTTCACAGGGTCATTATCCAAGATCACATACAAGAGGACTAAAATAAGACAAATTCAAGATAAAAGAGCTTCAATGTCTGTGTTCACTAAATCTGTGGATATATTTTGGTGAGTTCCAAAATAGATCACAGAACACTTGGCATACATGCATTGAGGAGAAAGATGGCAGCTGCCAGGGAGCAGATGATGGTGAACCCATGGGGAACATCCCCAAGATGACCTCCGACAACAGGACCAATTATGAATCCAAGACTGGACGAAGCATTGAAGCGGCCAAAGGCCTCAGCCTTGTCCCCTGGGATCATTTCAGCCATGACGGCCTTGGTGAGTGTCTGGCTGTGCTTGAACACACCAGCAAGTATACGAGAAAGGAAGAGGAAGAGGAGGACGTACACAAGACCCAATGAGCTGACTGAGCTTGCTTGGCCCAGAAGGAAATAGGTGAAGGATGTAGCAAGGCAGCACACCAAAAGTACCTTCTTCCGACCTGCTCGGTCACTCCAATGACCCTGAGAATTCAGATATAGCTCATGTGATCAAGACAAAGAAAATGTAGAGAAGAAAACCAAAACTCACAATGCTGGGTGAGGAGAAGAGCTGAATGGCTCCATAGGAGGAGCCAAGGACCCCAAGGAGAGTTCCTGAAGCACCTAGTGTCCGTGCATGGTTCGTCAGAGTGGGAAGGAACAGACTCACTGCAAACAAATCCTGAGAAAATACAGGGGAGGGGAAATATTTGAGGATAGTGTGACATTCACTGTAGCTACCACTACTGAGTGGGGAAGGGGAAACTGACAAGGAATCCTGAAATGTATAGCCAGATGAGTCTCCTTTGGACTTCCTTTCTGTCATCCATAATAAATTATTCTGTTCAATAGATAAGCACCATTCTCCCTTCACTTGCTCAAACCTTCATCACCATGTGGGAGAAGGAAATGCCTCTAGGAATCAAGTGAGAGAAGACAGTGGCAAGAGGATAGATTTATCCTCTCTCACTATATATTTTTGTGACTTTGCCACCTCATAGATTTTACTGGATCACATTGAAGTCATGACTTCCTTACACTAAAGCCAAGTGTATTTGCCATTAAAAGAAATAACACTCATGAAAGTACTCAGCATGTGAAAAGCTGAAACAAATCATAATGATCATCATGAAGGTAAAATAAAAGTGCATGAAGATGAAAATGAGATAACAATGGACCGAAGAGTCCCAATTATGATGGCGATCACGTAGGGAGTCTACGCTGGCAGACTCCATGAGGATCTGTTGGACAACAGTAGCATCGTTCTGGAACTGCTGGTTGACCATAAAATGGAGCTCCACCTGATGCAGGAGGTGGCACATGGATGCGAGGCATTTCACACTGTTCACAGAAACGTAAAGCTGGGTGATTGAGAAAGGTGCATTGAGGGCATGCCCATGGAGGTCCTTCCTCTGGTTCCACTTCCAATGACTCGGACTGACTTGGAGGAGGAGGTGCTTGTCTCATTGGCTCTGAACAAAGTTGCAGTGGGTAATTGGATGTTGATAAAGAATGCAGGTCTAAAGTCAATACATAGCATGTATTAAAGAGTAGAGAAAGCCAAGAGAGTGATACTCACGGAGGGGCTGAGGGGAGATGGGAGGAGGGGGACGGGCAGGAGGCTCCTTCTTCCTTCCTCCAGATTGAACATGTTGATGTTGATGTTGATGTTGATGTTGCTGCTGTTGCTGTCTGTCCATGTTTTTATAGAACTCTTCATCTGTTTCACCCAAAGGCACTACAATAAAAACTTTCATGATTCATAAAGACCCAGGGAATCAGACTGTGTGCTTCTAGTGTATGGTAAGGCCATTCCCATACCTTGACCTGAATGATAGAGGTCTATCTGCTGAGTGAGGCATTCACACTGCACCCTAAGCTTCCGAATGCTTGCCTTCAATGCCTGCAGCTCATCCAGCTGCACAAAAGATGATACATTTGATGATGACAGTGAATTGAAATGGGTTGGGAACAGATCAATATCAAAGCCATCCACGTGACATCCCTTAGGTCAACTGCATCTCAAGCAGAGATCACTCATGCCAAACCTGATGGACATCAGCTTGTCTATTTTAAGTTTCAGTGGCACAATAATAGTTCCACAGAAGTTGGGAATCAGTTGAAAAGTGAAACAAAATACCCACATTCCCCTCAAGATTTCATATATTTCTTTTATCCTGCCCAATCAAAACATGATTGACATCAGATTATCTCAAAGAAGATTGATGATGAAGCTGAGTCCTAACTTCTAAAACTAATCCCTTGTATACTTCCATAAATGTTTTAAATTACCAATATGAAAGGATAATTTAGTTATATATCCACAATAAATTATATATTAATAAATAACAATTATATCTTCGACCAATAACTGATATTATGGATTTTTCACAAGTAGCATGACTCGTCCCTATCCCAGATTCATAAAAAGTATGGCTGAACTGTTTGTCCTTTCTGGAATAAGAAAAACATTTTAGTCCTATCACACTAAAGCTCTCGCCTCTAGGAGCCCCAGAAGTGAAATCAGGCCAGATGAGCTAGAAAAATGTGGTGTAGCTCACAGTGGGGAGATTGGTGGATGGTGTAAGCCTGATCTTGAAGAGCTCCTCCTCCAGTTGATGCACCTCCATCTTGCAAGCCACAAGTCGCTCCTTTTGTTTCTTGTATTCTGTCTCCAGTTTTTGCAACTGTGCTGTTTGGTGCATCAGCCGAGCTTCCCAAAACAAAAAAAGAGGGAAAAATAGTGAAAATTCTCTGAGGAAGCACCAGATGCAATTTATTTTTAGTGTGCCTCCTTTCCCCCCAAAAAAGAACAAAATTGAGAGAGATCACATTCCCATTATTTATATCTATCAGCCTGTGTGTTTATCACTCTATTCCCACTTTTTTTACCAAATGAAAAAGAAAAAATATTGCCTTAATCATAGTGAGAACTGGCATGCAGATGCATACATTATCAGTCCATTTTCTTGCAGAGTTTATAACAGACATTTTACAGCAAATTTTTAAAGTGCACATATACCAGTATCAAGTGCTAAAGGTAGAGGAGAACTGATGTTGGATGGCACTTCCTCCCTTTTCTCCACACAATTATTCCTCACCATAATTGTGCTACTATTTTCTTTAAATGTTTCTCAGTTCCTGTGTATCAATCTATAAATAAATGATGGCAGTAGTACTTTTCTCAAGTAGGCAAAAGTAGAGCTCCAATCACATATGCATCAAGCTCCCCTGGGTATTTTTCTATAAATGACAGTCTCACTGACCTTGAAGATAGGCCTGTTCTTCATTCTCACTTGATGTAGGTGAGCAGCTGGATAAGGGAGAGAGGGGAACATATGAGTCCCACTGCTGTTGAATGTCAGGTTTGTCCAAGATGAGAGGTTCATAGGAAGAGATGGAGATTTCTGGAAGGGAAAAGTTCCTTGGCCGGGGTTCTATCACAGATATCTCATTTTTCTCACAGTCACCTTCTCCAGGGTTGAAAACCAAGAAGTTCATTGTAGAAACAGAGCTCTTCTCCAGCGATTTCAGATGGCTCCCATGATTTTCTGCCTGTCCTTGTTCCACAGTGATACACACATTCCCTGTCGACGTGGAGTATTTGAAGTTGCTTCCACTAATGGCCATACTTGTGCTAGTGTTTGCACTTGTGCCTGTAGGATCTTGAGGTGTGAATAGACTAAAATTAACACTGGATCGCATCCTCTCTGATCCAACTGCTTGAATTCCTTCTGCAATCTTGTTCTCATCTATTTTTGGAGAATTTTCCACTGTCTCTAAAGCACTAGTGGCATTTTCAGACAGAAAATCTCCATGGGATCTAGTTTCACTGTCTTGGAAAAATGTTGCTTTATGAGCTAAATCCATTGCACAATCCGAGTAGCTAGGAGAAGCTTGCTCCTTTTCTTGAGAGAAAGGATTTGGTGTTACTGTGAGGGAGCTGTTGCAATCATGCAGTGTGAATGGTGGAAGAGGAGCCGGGCTTCCTGTAACTCGCTGCCGCTTATACTTCTGTGACTCTCGCCAAAGATGCTCCAAGCACGACTGATTTGAATCTCCAAACTGCTCAGGAGTATAAAAATTTGCAGCACTTCAGATTACTGCAATGAAGTAAGCTTTGGCACACACACAATACTGGTATAATCAATCATACCAGGCCAATATATAAATTTAGAGCTGAGGACATCATTGGTTCATTTTAGGTTTTTTGTTAACCATATTTCCCTTCTTTGGATTCTGTATTCAGACTCAGCTTCTATCCCCCCCCCCCCTCTTGAAGTAGCACCTCATGACTCCCACAAGGTCCAAGGCTCTTATGAGCAAGATTCTGAGTATTATTCACTGTGTCTAGCTGATCTTGACACTGGAAAATCACTGCATTACACAGAGAACGCCATTGAGGCTAGGTTGCTACTGGTTTAGTAGAAAGAATGCCACTAATACAAAAGCACAGCTATACCATTGAGCAATACTTACTGGGCATATGCACATCAGTAGGTAGGCCAGTCTCAAGAATATGATGAAAAGAAAGGCCTAACATGCCACTCCTAGTCTTATGCTTAATCTCTACATAACTTTTCCTAGCATATTGAAGTCAGGTTTACCATGCATGATTTTGTAGAAAAGGGAAACTCTTGCATTCTTGAGTCTAGTTGCTAGAGTTTTCTATGCAAGGGAGCTAAGTTATTAGCCTGGCTATAATTTCTGTGGATAAACTGGACTGCTCTGTTCTCCACTCTCTCTAATGCCTGTATGTTTCCTGCTTCATGAGAATCCCATAATTCAAAAGAATATTCAAGGAAGGGGCAAACTAGAGATATTTATGCAGCCTTCCTAGCTCCTTTAGGAGTATTGCTGAGGTTAAGCTCCAGCAAGTCAAGTACCCTGTTGGCATTGAAGGTTATGGTGTTAATGTGTCTCTACCAATCCAGGTTTATGTTGATGGAAAAGCCTAAATATTTCATGAAGTTCATAGCTTCTAGAGGACTCCTTTCAAGCAAATAAGGTTCATGTAGGGGTATATTTACATACAGTTATTGACTCGAAGTTCATCTATTGTGGCCATGATCACATGATACAAGGGAGCAGGTATGATGTTAAGAGTACATGCATGACAGCCACAAGACATTGCTTGAGATGCTGAAGGTAGGGGCAGTTCAGCCAATCTTTTCAGGAAGCAGTTCTTGTCTTACAGCTGCATTCAGCTTGATTTCATAGACCTAGGCCCACATCTCTTATTTCCCCATTTCCTCTCCCCCACTCTCACCCACCAAAATTTGGACTAAGGAAGAGCACGAGGAGTAAGGATGCCGGAATCACATGTACCGTATGAAGATATCGTGTCTGGTTCAATTGAGAAGACGAACAGAATGAGCAGGTTGGATGAGCTGCAGGCATTGAAGGCAAGCATTCGGAAGCTTAGGGTGCAGTGTGAATGCCTCACTCAGCAGATAGACCTCTATCATTCAGGTCAAGGTAAACTCCAGTTGCTCCAACTGATTGAGTATGAAATCATTCTGGAAGGATATGAGGCCAAAGACAAGCCAAAAATGTAGACCCAAGGAATTATTCTGAATTCACTGCAGGCACACCTAACTTTGGCTAATCGTTCAACTTAATGCTATGCATGCTTCATCGCAGATTTCAGCAAATGCAAAATCCTACTTGTTCTCTAGAGGGATGCAGGGTAAGCCTAGCCGTTTGCCCCAGTAGGCCTATTGATGCGTGTATTGGCCTGTGAAATAGACCTGCAGCATAGATTGCCGAACGACATCATCAGGGAGTAGAGGAAACCTCTCCTTGAGACGGAGAAACAACTGCACGGCATGATTCCTGCTCATTCTGTTCGTCTTCTCAATTGAACCAGACACGATATCTTCATACGGTACATGTGATTCCGGCATCCTTACTCCTCGTGCTCTTCCTTAGTCCAAATTTTGGTGGGTGAGAGTGGGGGAGGACATAACTGAAGGAGCTTCTAAGAGCCGAGAATATTAAGTAAAACCTGTTTCAGTCAGACGTGGCCTTGGGAGGGAGGAGAGTTTCGTACACATGATTCCATGTGAGCAGCCATGATAGACCACAAGAGAAACTTCCCCGACCAAAGAGAGCACATTAATTATTCCGGTCCCTTAAGAATGGGCGATTTCGCTTTTTTTTTTTGTTTTCCGGTTCCCCCCTCCTAACGCGGTGTTCCTCATTTGTTTCTCTGCTAAAGCCTCCACGGAGGAATTGGAAGATTCCATCATGGTGCCACATCATTCGCGACTTTCATTCCATTCGATACCTAACGGAACTTTCTCTTTACCCTAAAAAAAAAGAGCGAAGCAGTACTATCTCGTGTTCAAGAAATTCCCCCAACTGACTCGTAAAATGAGTCAAAGAAGGCGCTCTAACTGCCCGCTTCCAACATCTAAAAAACTTCTGAGCACCAGGACGCATATTGAACTCTTAACTGCAGTGTCTCTGGACTGGTGCCAATCTACTGGGTGACTTTTGGGGGGGAAATTCGGGATGCGGGGCGATTGACATTGTACAGGTGATGCTTCGCCTCATGGCAGTCTCATCACAACTGCAGTTTCAAGATAAAGTTCACAGATAGAGGTACGTTACTGCACAGTAAATTTATCATCCACGTCTTACACCTTAAGAAAAAAATTGTTTAAAGCTGCATAAATACAGTGGTTTCGCGGTGAATTCACATAACCCTCATCAAACAAACCCTTGCTTTCCATGGCTCTACCAGCACCAGCGGAACTAACGTTTCTTCCGGTCCTACGTATAACGTGAACTGGTATTCGGCAGATGTCTCCAGAGCCGACACACCAGTGGCGCCAGCGTGCTTATGGGGGTGTGTGAACTTATCGCGAAAACACTGCAGGGATTAGGTTGGACGGAGACGAGAGAGCAGTGTGAGTTCCCACAGCAGTTCATGCACGAATCACTTTCAGCCTGGGCTTGATTGAGATAGTGAGGGTGCCATGCGCAGAAAGAACTTAGCTCTCCCGTCTCGGCCTAACCTAATCTCGTGTATCGAATCAAACAAAAGTCGAGTATTATCAAGACTCTCACACCAAAAATGCGGAACCATGATCGAATGTTACAATTCCTCTGTCGAGGCTGCAGCAGTGGAACAAAAGAATCGCGTTGAATAAGGTGGGGGAATAGAAACAATAACTAAAAAATTAAAGCAAAAGGAGCGAAATCTCTCTTTGGGTAAGGACATCTACGTGAGAAACAGTCACGATATCGATGCACGATAATTCCCCTATACCAAAACCAGGAGAGAGATGCAAATATCTTTTCTGCAGAGTAGATACTATCATATCGATGTGATTCCTTTGGCTCTGGGTACCAGCTACAATGATGAACATCAGACTTAGCTGCATACACATGATTCGGGGCGAACCTGCGTTGGTATCGAGAGCTCCTGTAGCAACGACCTGTGCAAGTACAAAAATCCCCACGCTTTCATCTCATTGACTCGCAGTCTGATTCCATGTCTGATGTTGATGCAAGGATGACGATTGGCAAGAGAAAGGGTGTCCATTCTACTCGGGACTAAACCGTTGCGCAGGAGGAAAATTAGACGTATTTGCAGCGATTCTTATAACGATAAGATATGGAACTTTGGAGGGAAGACAGTGATTCCATTCGACCGAGTCTGCACTCTCCTAGCCCACAGCAGTCATGATTACCGCGCGGATTTTGGATAGAGATACCATGCGCTTCCGCGCATGGAGTGAGCTGGAACTAGCTAAATCCATGCGTGCACGAGATAAAGTAGGGCTTTTAAATGGCGCAGGCGGATAGCGAACACGAAATAAGCCTTTTCATCCTCGTTTAACGATCCGTATGCAAAAAATGTATTAATGGGAGCTGGCCCAAGAGGACTGACCGATTTTAACTCCAATTTCTAGTTTGGTTGGCTGTCACCATCATTCCTGATGCACCCTCTTCGATACCTCACTCATCATAACATTCTCCACGTTTCTCCAGAAATTAGTTTTCGACGAGCCATAGCAGTTTTCTTCTACATCACGACAGCGGGCAGTTTTCTTGGTACGGATGAGCAAAACGGAAAAAAAAAGTCACGCGCCTCTGCCAAGGAACTTGATCGGATATACGAGGTCTGGCAATAAAGTTCCAGGACTGATTTTTTGTGAGTTTGTCAATATGACAAAAATCATTTTAATTCCATGGACTGATAGATTAGACTGTTGGGCAGTGTCGTACCAGCCCTCATCTGACTAGCATCTTTCATGAGAGTTTGGCTGGCAATTTAACAACTCAGTGCGTAAGGCGTCTGTCATATTCCAATAGTGAAGAAATGCTTCATCACATTTTGTCTCAATCCGGGAATACAGCTGCAGCGATCCATCAAATGTTGCAAGAAGTGTCTTGACAAGTTGTCTCGTCATCCTCCAAGAATCTTGAATAGTTTTCAAGACTTTCAGCCAGTAGAAATGACATTGAAAATAATGACTGATTCAGCCATCCCTTGGGTGAATGGTTGGTGATAGTTGGGGTTGAGGTGGATCTGAGTGTCTTCATTACTTGCTAAAGGCCTTGAAGGTCATTCAAAATTATTGGAGCCAAACAAGGAACTTTTCAAGACACTTCAGCAACGTTTCATGGATTACTGCAGCTGTATTCCCGGATTGAGACAAAATGTGATGAAGCATTGCTTCACTCTGGGAATGTGACAGACGCCTTACACACTGAGCTGCTACATTGCCGGCCAAATTATCATTCAAGATGTTAGTTAGATGAGGACTGAAATGACACTGCCTAACAGTCTAATCTATCAGTCCATGGAATGAAAATAATTTTTGTGATATTGACAGACTCACAAAAAAATCAGTCCTGGAACTTTGTTGCCAGACCTCGTGCAATAAACAGGAGTGGGGTGCTTCGTAGGATCAAAGAATGCAGAGTTATTGAACGACCCTCGTATACATGCCATCATATTCGTTTTTTTTATTACTAAAATCCCTATGTTTTGGGCAAACTCCTTTGCTCTTCTGGAAATCAAGTCACATTCCATCAACGAAGGATTTCATTTTCAGAATTACTGAACGCATTGCATGGACATCCTGATCATCCGCAGTTTAATAACATGGATACTAACTAGGGCTGTGCGATTTGGGTTTTTATTAATAAATGGATCGAGATCGCCAACTGTATATCGCACAACATCGCCATATCGTAAATCTCACGAGTCAGAATCCGATGCGACGCATAGCTACATGATGAAGTCCAATGAAACAAAAGGAACATGGTGTCTTATGCTCGTGACTAGGTCTTAACCTGGGGCGTTTCCTATCGAATGGTCTCCTCAACTTCCCGAGAAAAAGGCCGAGGACAATAGGTGCGTTAGTGGGAATCACATGGTGATGTATGCCACCTCCTTTCCCATATTCCATAGATCTAATGGTTGGGGGGAATCACTCCGAAACGAAACCTTCTGCATTTTGCTTTCCCTTCATCGGGTCTGTCCCATGTAGGCCTAGCAATTACGGGGAATTGGCTAATAGTGATGAAACTTCCACATTTAAAGTTTCCTTCGTCGATCAGGGAACTCTTCCCCTGCAATCAGCCATATTCAGCCATGAATGCATACAATGGTACTCAAGAAGGGTAAATATGAAGCTGAAAAACAATATCGCGATATACAGACAAATCGCTGATAGGAACAATATCGCGATCAGTGGCGTGCCCAAGGGGGAGGGGAGGTTTGGGGGTCATAACCCCCCCTTGGAGTCAATTTTACAGGTTTGACCCTCACAAATTTTTTAATTTGACCACAAATACAGGGGGTTATCCGTTTTTTCATATATTCCCCCCCCCCCCCCCAATTAAGGTGGGTAATCAGTGTTTCATATGGCAACCCTCCCCCCCATTCGGATTTCCTGAGCACGCCACTAATCGCGATAATCGACACAGTCCCAACAACCCATTAGACTCCTACATGCTTGAACTTACACTGCCAGCATTAGCGGGAATTAGGATGAAAAATTTGTGATAAAATGGTTGAACTCAGGCTCCTCTTGAATCACGGGTAAGTTGCGAGGACATTACGTTACATTGCTCAAATGTTGCGGTAAAGTCGTTGGAAAAAAGCAGTTAATGACGAGTCAAAAGACTTTGCTTACCTTGCCTCCTGCTCTGCCATTGCTTTGTGTTCCTGTGCAGCTGAGAGTTGTTTCCAAATGAAGTCCAGGAGGACAGATCGTGATGGCTCTGTCAAATCACGAATGTCTTTGTTCATTTTTCTCCACAGTTTTGCTAGAGCTGTCCAGAATTGAAAGAGAAGTTATGTGTTGCAGTACTACGCTGTATACTTGTCCTTAACTTTGGAATTCCCTTACTATCGACAAATCTAACAGTGTCTTTAGTCACTCATGAAAGTGACGTAACAGCTATCAAGAGTGTTTCTAAAGTCGCATTTCGGAAAATGCGTTATTCACATAGAGTCCTCTAGGAGCCACTCTTACCTAGTAGTGAGCGGTGCAGCAAGTTTTAGGTTCCTTCGAAATCTCAATGATTGAGATTCCTCATAATATTAACTGTCGTGTTGTACGCTAAAACCGAACTGGGCGTTCGCGTCAGAGAA